>CANUEP010141154.1:0-24701 GCA_947857235.1 Jatropha podagrica | reverse complement strand
CTCCAAAAATATTTAATAACATATTAGACACATGTAGTAATTTTTTTTCGGACCGAAATAATACCAAGTCCCGGATCGATGGTACTATTCACAGACCGGTAAATCACTATTCCCCAATAATTTATTACTTACTCTGTCATTGGAAATTTACATCTTAACTTTAATTAATTAACCACTCACATATAACCTAATTAACTCCACAAATATTAATTATGCTCAATATCATAATCGACTCCAAATAAAATATTTTTTTTTCTCCCTTGGGTGATACCATTCATGACTCGCCTAAATAATATCATTTTAATATCTGAAATTTTGGGGCATTACATAAGTTGTCCAATGTGACGCGACTCGCGCATCGGAGATTTTCAATTAAGGTGTCTAGCGTGTCCAGCATGATGTGCCTTGCCCAGCAAGGATATGTAGTCAAGTCGTCCAGCATGTCCAGCGTGACATGCCTTGCGTAATGAGGATATTTAGTCAAGTTGTCCATCGTGACGCACCTCGCACATCGAGGATTTTCAATTAAGTCATCTAGCACGACGTGTCTCGCACAGTGAGGATTTTCAATCTAGTCATCCAGCATGATGTGCCTCAGGCAGCAAATTTTCAGTTAAGTCGTCCAGTGACGATTTTAAATCTAGTCATCCAGTGTGACGCGCCTCGCGCAGTGAGGATTTTCAGGTAAGTCACCCAGCATGACACGCCTTGTGCAGCGAGGATTTTCAGGGAAGTCGTCTAATAGATGCACTTCGCGCAATGAGGATTTTCAATCTAGTCATCGAACGGATGCATCAAGGATTTTCAGCAAGTCATCCAGCATGACATGCCTTGCACAATGAGGCTCTTCAATCAAGTTGTCCAGCGTGATGCACCTCGCACAATGAGGATTTTTAGTCAAGTCGTCCAGCGAACGCACCTCACATAGTGGGAATTTTCAATCAAGTCATCCAGCAAACGCACCTCATGTAGTGAGGAACTTTTAATCTAGTCGTCCAGTGGACGAACCTCAAGTAGTGGGGATTTTCAATCAAGTCGTCCAATGATCGCATCTCACGCAGTGAGGAATTTTTAATCTAGTAGTCATAGCGTGATGCACCTCATGCAAAGAGGATTTTCAGTTAAGTCGTCTGGCACGACACATGTCACAGTGAGGATTTTTCAAATTAAGTCATCTAGCATGACGCACCTCCCTTAGTGGAGCATTTAAAAATCAGGGATCACGCATTCATTTATTGAAGTGCATCGCACCCATTCATTCGTTGAAGTCATCCAGCGCGACGCACCCCTATAGCCGCCTGTATGGTGTATTTCATTCCGCTTTCCATCATTTAAAAGGACAACTTCTAGAAGAGGAGCATCATCATCAAATCACCAATGAGGTTGGCATGAAACAGTCATGCGATCCATTCGAAAAACACAAACCATGTAAGTATAATTACTACTTACGCATCTACTTTACATTTTGATAAAATCCTTCTTGCAAAGCAAAAAATAATCAAAATGGAAGCAAAGTATAGACGCTTAATTCTTAGCCCAAAAATAGTCTTAATGATGATAACTTGTATTGCTAAGGAAGAGTATGGCGCACCAGAAGAACTTGATCTCGAAGCAATGATCTGAGTTTAGGAAGTGCAACCCTTAGTGGCTTTTCACATTTCTAGGAAAATGAGACTTATAAGTGCATCATGGGTCCAACCAGGATGTACCTTAGTGTCCTATGGCACTTTGTGCATCACCCGACCAATTTCATAAAAATTAGGTTGGTTTGTTGGAGGGGCCCACAGTGGGCCAGATGAGGGCCACATTTGGGGCCATCAGTAACCTTTAAGGGGCCCATCAATGGTGATGACATTTCTCATGCTAAAATGAGTTTGGAACATCCGATTGATTTGATTCTTGAACTAGTAATCGTAGGGTAAGAAATCGGATCCATTGGATCGTTTTCACTTTTTAGGGTTTACCAAAATAGGGTCTGAAAACGAGTCCCGGGTGCACAAGGGATAAATTTTCATGACTTACGTCGATGCACATACCATTTGAAACGATTTCGTGAAAAATTAAAAATTGAATCGTTTGTGAGGTCATTAGTGGGGTCCACGTGTGGGGCATGGGCAATGGGGCCCATTTGCCTATAAATTCATCTCTAACTCTAGGGTTATGGAGCTTGGCATTTTCTTTTTTGGGCAAAAGTGAATTGAGAGAAAACTAAGAACAAAAACACAAAAATAACAAATCAATCACAAAAATCAAATAATAAAACATAATCTAAACTCAATTTCTTAAAAAAAATCTTAAGAGTTTTCTTAGTTAGATTGTGTAATAGATTGTTTCTAGGATAGTCAGTGAGTTTTATACACATAAACACTTCCAAAGATGAAATCAACACATAAATTCGAATCATCTTCAAAGATCAAGTGTTCTTTAGGTGCTCTTTATCAATCTTCAAGCGAACCATCGATTTTCCTTCGAGACAAGGTAAATAAGAGTTTAAAATTCATTCTCTTTTGATTTTTAATTCCTTTTTCTATATTATAACTCTAAGATACTGAGTTTTTATGAGAGAAACATGTGAAAATGGAGTTTCATAGCAATCTGCTGCATTTCTGAGCATGAAGGCACTCAACCTTCAAGGAAGGCGCGCAGTCCAGCCTTTAAGGATGGAGCCTAGACTCACGACCAAGGCGCATGCCTTCATGGGGTGGTTGGACGCCCTCCTTTAAGGTGCCTAGAAATGCAGTAGAATACTATTTTTTTGCTTCTGTCTTCAATCTTTTGGTGATTACAGACTTAGTTTACCTTAAAAGGGGACTTAATTCACTTTTAGTGGCGTTAATCTATAATTTTTAGAAGAAAAACAACTAAAAAACATCAACTGGTGCCTAGATTCTAATATCAAAGTGGATTAAGGCTTAATGGTAAAAAATCCATGTTTGATCTCGGATGAGTACGTTAATGATTTTAATCTTGTTTCTTGCAATAATTTATGAATTTTGTTCATTTAACGAGATGAACATTGTGATCATTAGCTTGAAATAACATTAAAATTGTTATATTTTATTTGATAGCATTTATTTTATGCACATTTAATCTTTTTTCTTCATGTTTTTATGTTTCTATGTTGTTTATCTAATCTATTAACATCACCAACATTTCTGACATTAGTTTATATTCTATCATTTTATTATTTATTTTGATTAATTTATTTTATTGTTGAACTAATATTTGTGTTTTGATGAATTTTAGTTAATTCTTGCATAAATCATATTGTTTCAATGTTTGAATGTGTTATTGAAATACCTAAAAATTTTAATTTTAGAAAATATTAATTTAAATTTAAATTTTAAAATTTTAGCTAGTAAATTTAAGTCACATAAAATTTAATTAGACTTGTAAATCCATTTGATTTTTCAAAAATCAATTGAAAACCAAATCGATTTGTTGAATTGAATCAAATTGATTTGAATCAAATTGAAATGATGTAGGTCTCCTAGAAACCCTAGTAACAGTTTTTTAATTTTCTTTCTTTCTTCTCTCTCTAGCGGCAACCATCTCACTTCCTCTTCTTCTTCATTTTTCTTTCTTCACTCTCTCTCTCTCACACCGTTGCCTCTCTCCCTGTGCCATGCCAACCACCAGCCACGCTGCTAACAGCAGCAGCGCATCAGACCGGCAACATCTGTAGTAGCTTCTTCCTCCACCATCTATGTCGTGCGCCGCCTCAAGCCCAGCTGATCCCTCACGTCGAGTCACCACAGGCCACCAACTGTAGAACGTCGCGTGGCCACAGCTCTTGCCTTCTCCTTCGGCAGCGCCACCACCGGCCACCGTAGGTTCCAACGAGCTCCAATGCCGCCATCATCCCTCCTCCATGCGGCCTGTTCCAGCGATTTCCAGCAATTGTGACCCGATTTTAGCCACCGAACTAATGATTCAAGCTCCGATCTGTAAATTTTGGGACTATTTTATGTGATTGAGGTATTGAAAATATCCCTAGAATTTTTAATTAATTCCTTCAATTTTGGATTGTTGAAAAATTGATTTATTATGGAAAATTAATATATTTATTGGGATATTGGGTATATACTTGAATTAGTAGTTGATTAATTAAAAATAAGTTGTAAATTGAAATAAAAATTTATGGTAGAATATTTTTGATAATGAGATTAAGAAATTTAATTGATTGAGTTGTTGAAATTTAGAAATAATTTTATTAAGGTTATTAATATTAGGTAGGTAGAAATAATTGAGTTGATAAAAAATAGATTAGTTATTAATTTGATTTAATTGAGGAAAATTTGGTGTTGAATATTATAATGTAAACATAAAAGGTACATTTAGAGATTGATTAATATTATGCTGTGGATTGATTAATGAAATAGTAGTATATTCGATTTGAATTAAAATACAAAAGCTAAATATTGAATAAAATGAAAAATATGTTAATAAAAGATTATTGTTAATTAATTTACAAATCTAAATATGAATATATTTTAAGGTTGTTAGAATCAATAAAGAAAATTATTCAATATAGAAACGTATCTTATGATTATTAAGGACCAATAGAGGTGAATAAAATATGTTTTTATTGAATGTTTTGAGACTACGATTGAATTAAGTAAGAAAAAGATTGTGGTGAAATAATTATATTTATCTGAAATAAGAATATTATGGGTTATATTATATTTGGTAGTGAATTTAGATTATTTTAAAGATTGCGACGAGAAATTGAATTGATTGATATTTAGTAGTTAAGTGATGCTGAATTTGGATTGGATTTTGCTAAGAGAATAGAACATAGTTTGTTAGATTAATTCTTTATTTATTATTTCGAATCGAATAGTTATGTGATAAGTTATTTTATATTTTTAACTTCCTAGATCATCTGGGCTTGTCCATTGTCTCTCCAGATTATAGTCGAAACTAGGATAAAAATATCCTATAATCACTGTGAGTAATGATAAATGATGCATGACACGCATTTTCATATCATCATAACTTAATTGGTATATTGTTATAGACATACATATTTACATGATATCATTATATTTCTATACCAAATTATATTATGCTATTATTTAATAATCGTATAATTACATTTTATAATACGCATATTAATTATTGATTCGCATATTAATTATTGATTTGATGATTGACAATTGGATGAATTATTGATTAAAGGTACTGTGATATGGATTGCTTTGTTTGAGTGGAATTAGAATGAAGTAGGTCACTATGGGTTTGTGAGAACGGTCTTTGGTACCGTCGGCCAGGTATGGGAGATTGGCGCCCCCGTGTGCATTTGATTATATACATTGATATGATATGAATAATCACAGGGTGGCCTCCTGATGGTACAAAAAAAAAAAAAAAAAAAAAAAGAATGGAAAAATAATGAGAGGGTTGGTCAAGCGAGAAATGGACCGGTCGGCTAGTGCACACGTATGAGAGGATGAGCCATGTGAGAGGACGACTCATGGGATTTCGGTGATGCCACAAACTAATTTCCACATTATCGATTATTTGAAGATGAAATAATTATGGATGCTGATACTGTGACATATGCATGACTAGCAATATGATCAATCCTATGATTAGAGATGCATTTTGCGTGATTGTCTGGTCATGTATTATTTATTATTATTTACTGAGTTTGGTGAAACTCACCCTCCTATTCCATTAACTTTTTCAGGAAATAAAAGTATTGCCGGTTCATAAAAGCTCTGTCTCTTTTCTGTAGAGATACATCATTTAGCATCATCTTGAAAATGTTAGTATATGAACCATGTGAGACGTTGAAATATTTTAAGTGTTTTTATTTGGTTCTGCAGTTAGGGTGATAAATTGATATTTAGATATGTAAATATTATTATGCACTGATAAATAACTTATGGAGTACTTTCTGAGATTTGGAGATGACAGGAAACGTTTGACTATTTTATGACTGATGAATTTCTCCTTATAATGTATTATAATTTTAATGAATATAAGCCTGAGCTATGAATTAAATGTCATATTGAGCCTGGGCTAAGAAGTACACCGATTGATTGTTAGACGTCATAATATGGGCTTACTATTTCCAGTGTAAAATATTAATAGAGATAGATTTTTGATAGTTCAGGCATACTATGGCCTTTAGATTTTTAATAGTTCAAGCTTACTATGGGCTTTGGGGGCCTTAAACTTACCTAGATCCTAGTGCCGGTTCGGCCCACGATTTTGGGTCGTGATAGTTATATTTGTTGAATATATTTGTTTTGATTTCTGAGTTTAATGGGATTTATTCAAGAAGTTTGTAATAATTTTATTAATGTTAATTCGTATTTATTAAATGGAAAATGGAAATATATAATGGGATAAATGGGTAGAATGTATTTTAGGAGGTTTGTTATCTTTTCTCCTCCCTTCTTCTTTGTGGATGTTTAATTTTCATGCTTGATGAATGTTTTGAATGATAATAATATGCTTGAATGACATTATTTTTAAAATTGCATAAAATGATTTTACATCTCAATTTAGATTAATACTGTAATTAATAAATAATAAATATTCGGACAATTAGGAGAGAACGATTAAAACTGGATTAATTAGTTTCAAAGAATGACATTATTAATAATAATATGCTTGAATGACATTATTTTCAAAATTACCTAATACCTTCCTATCTTTGTACCTAACTCCTGGACTCACTGTGATTAAAACTGGATTAATTAGTTCTAAAGAATTAATTTATCCAACATATTTTTTCCTAATTTAGTAAAATAGAGTAGTAACTCTAAATAATTTTCAAAATCTTACGAAAGTAAAGAAACCCTTTTTGAGGATTAAAATGAGATTGGGCGAAATAAATTTTATTAAATAAAATTATCCAAGCTCATTTAATTTGGTTTACTCAAGTGACTTCGAAAAAATCATGAGACACTGCGCGGAAGCCACATCGTCCTCAATTGGGAAAACAATTTTTGTATCTCATTCCATATTTTGAATGTGAAAACCTCTTATATGTTCTTTTTTATTTGTGATTAGCATGTCGTATGAGACTAGTGTCACAATTGTAGTTCATCATAGGGGTGTTTTCACGGCAAGAAAAGGCAAAGTCAATTATGATAAAGGTGAGGTTAAATCTTTTAGTTTCAATGAGATTGATAGGCTACACTATAGGAGACTAATCAAAATGGTAGGCCTTTGTGGTTACAAAGGTAATTTTATGATTTATTGGTTGCTGAAAGGAAGTAGTGTACAAGATGATGGGTTAATTAAGGTGAAGGATGATGATGCTGTTCATCACATATTAATATTTGGTTATAAAAAAAAGTGACGATATCCACTTGTATGTTCAACATTTTATTAATGAACTTGATGTTCTAGGTGATTTGCAATTTTTGCCTACTATTGAAAATGCAAAGAATGAGGGAAATCCTCTACAAATAGAGGATGAGGGAGATAATATTTCAAATGAAGATGGGGTAGGATTTTAGGAGATAGAGTTTGATGTTGGTGAAGCTCCTAGTGTATTTGAAACTAAGGTCGGAAGTAACAATCCAGAGGGTTAACCTAATGAGAATGGGATTGGAAGCAATAATGAAACAATAGCTGAATCCAACAATACTAACAATAGTGCAAACCCTGAAGTTGCTGCCAGAAGAAGCACTATTGGTATTGAAACTGAGTATGGTGAGTATGAAGAGATTGAAGTGGATTTTGGCTATTAATTTGCTAATGAAGAACTACATATAGTAAGGGAACAAATTAAAATTCTTTTTACAAATAAAGGTTCAGTTGATGATGAAGATAGCATTGGCGATGAAGGGGATGGTGAAGAGTGTAACAGTCTATTTTTCATTGTCGATAATAGTGATTTACTAGTCTATGAATAATACCACTGGTCCGGGGCTTGGTATTATTTCGGTATAGAAAAATTACTATTTATCTCTAATATTTTGTTTAATATTTTTGGAGCATGTTTGCATGATTTAGGTGGGTAGAAAGTGTCTCATGAATATTTTTGGAGAATTTAAGTATTTAATGAATAGTGTTTTCTAGTGTAGTATATTAAGAAAAATTGAGGAATTATGTTTATGGAGTTAATTTAATTAATTGGTGGAGTTAAATAATAATTGGAGGAGGATTATTTGGTGAATTTTTAGAGGCCTTGGATGATAATACCAGGGACTTAATCCTGCTATCTATTTGGCATCAAACTTGGTAGCCAAGTTTGACTTTGCTACTTAAAATCAACAAACTTATCAAAACACTATCCCATCTTCTTCCTCTCCATTCCAAAGCCACTTTCTCTCTTCTCTCATCTCCTCCATTTTCTTTCAATTTCTCTACCTACAACCTACATCAAAATAGATAAATTAAACCAAAGTTTAGTAGTTAAACTTGAAGAATCAAATTAAGGAAGTAGTATTTGGTGATCCTAAGCTAAGGAATTGGAGTTTGCTACCCAAACAAGTAAGTTGTGATTTTGGATTTTGTGAATTAATAAGTGAAATTCATAGCTTAGACATGTAGAATATGCTTCAAATCATGCTCCATCTTTTTCTTTTGTCATTTCATGATTTTAATGGTCATTTTTGCTACTTTGAAGAGGTTGCTCTAAGGGAAAGGAGAAAGCTAGAGAGTGAGGCTTTCTAAGCTTATTTAAGCTTATTTTCAAGGTTAGTGCCTATATTCTTTCCTTCTCCTTTCTTTTCTTTAAGTTTTCAATTTTTAGGTTTTTGAATGAATTTTGAGAATTTTGTGATTATGTTGGAGAAATTGTCATTTGAATGCTTTTATATGATTTGGCTTGATTTTTAAGCATGATGGAATGCTTGAATGGGGAGAGGAACACTTCCTTCCCTTCACCCATGATTGGCCGAACCTCCTTAGGAGGAAGGGCCTTGACTTTTGTTTCATGTTTTTGCTTTCTTTTGATGTTTATTTGCTCTTGAATGGTTTCTCTTTAAGTTAATATGGTTAAACTGAAAAGGAAATCCTTTCCCTTTCTTTTGCTAAAAGAGACTGAAGCCTTTAGTGTGAAGGGGTGATTGATTTCCTTGATTATTCTTAATGACTACTCTTTTAAAATGGTGTTAAGGATGTCTTTAGTTGATGGGAAAATCATTTGATTTATAATCTTCATGGGGAGGTTTTTCTTAAGACTTAAAAGAAAGCTTTAAGTTGGGTAAAAATGAGTTTTATAGTTAATTGTTCTAAGTAATGATTTTAATAGTTTTGGGTAGTGATTTTGTTTTAGTAATTAAGATTTTTGATGGAGGAAATCATTCCTCCTTTCTTTTCAAAAAGAGGCCGAACCTCCTTCTAATTGGTAAGGCATTATGTCATTAAAGTATACACTTTGAATATGTAAGGTTTTAATTTTCATAGGTATGAAAAATGGAAATTTTTGCAAGTTGTAAGTTGGTGAATTTTGAAATAAAAGGGGTTAAGCCTTGAAATGTTTAAGAATGAGTTTTAAGGAATTTTTACAAGTTGTAAGTTTAGAAATTTTGTAATAATAACTATTAAGTTATGGAATATTTTGCTAAGGAATCTTACATATGAATTAAGATATGTTATGAAGAAATGGATTTGTTTTGGGCTCAAGTATGGGTGGTTGAAATATGGTAAGATGAGGTTTACTCTATAAGATGAACATGCTCGGCTTTAATGCCTCTCTGTTATATTATATGCTATGATCATATGCTAGGCTCTGGATGCCTTCTGAATAAGCGGAAATTCTTATTCTTCTATGGTGGCGCTTTCACAGGCCACATATCTGTCTCTGATATCTCTGAAATCGAATCTGATTATAATTCTCTCAATATACGTATGAGCACTCAACTAAGAATAAATTTTATTTTGTTGTTAAGAAAAAATGAAAATATATTGTATTTATGTGACTTTTCTTATATTTGACATATTATGAATTTATTTTTTTTTTTAAGAATGCTCTTATTTATGATTTTTGAAATATTTTTGTTGATTTATGTACTTTCGGTATTTTTATGTTTGATTTAAGTATTTTAAATTATATTTTAAGTTTGTTACTTGGGCAACCTCATTTATGGTATTATTAAATTATTTAGCACCACTGAGTGTTATATTTAGCCCGTTGATTTGTATCACGCGCAGGTTAAGAGCAGTGGATGCTATACGAAGATAGGAGGCGTAACATCAGAGAAGAAACTTTATTTTGGGTAGGACATGTATAGGATGTATTTATGGCATGCATAAAAATATTATAAGAGGTTGTATATATTAAGTTTGTAAATTAATGAAGTATGTGATTAACTAAGAAATATTATTTTTATGTGAATTCTAAGTGTATGATTATTAATAATTAATTCTTTGAATGGTAGCATTATAATATGATAAAATGCAAGATGATTTTTATGTGAATATTTAAAAGTGTTGCATACCCTATTGTGTTGATTTGGACTATTGCGGTTTGGAGGATTATATTTGAAAGTGCTTTGTTTATTTCATTTGGTTGGTAAGTTTCATTTTTAAGGGAACTCTTGCGAATTTTCTGTAGGAATTTTCTTAAACTTTTATTTGTAAACATATATTACTTGCCTCCTTATGAAAACTTAGCCAGTTCTAATACATGATTTAGGACTATTAAGTAAGATAAACGGTGCTCCGACACCGAATGTGGCTCTCGTCATCGGGTCCTCCGGGATTAGGCGGTGGGTGTTACATTTAGTGGTATTAAAGCCTAGGTTTAGGGGATTCTAGGGTTTATGATTAGGTGTGAGAGTTTATCTGGTTGGAATAGTTACATAAGTGATTTAAGTTAAATACATGCCATATTAGTCTATTTTTGGGAACTTCTCTCTTATGCAAACCTGTTGGTCTTTGTAGGTTTCGAGTTATGTCTCAGCATTTGTCTAATAAGGAGGTGGATAGTTATGCCCCTCTAGAGGCTGGTGTACCAACTGGTGGTGCCGCTGGTGGTGTTTTGGGTTCCGATACAGAGCGCACCTCAACTGCGGGTCCTGTGGGGCGTAATTAGGGTGACTTTGTCTAGCAGTTGGTTGCTGCTATGAGGTAGGTTGCGGGAGCTGTTCCCCAGGTTCTAGTCCATCCCCCTATTGAGAGACTGAGAAAGTACGGTATTGTCGATTTTATGGATCGAAAGGATGATGTGCCTTCCCCAACAGAGTTTTGGCTTCAAGCTATAGAGAGGGTTTTGGAGCAGATGCAATGCACCCCTAGGAATAGACTAATTTGTGCTACTTCCTTATTGAAGGAAGAGGCTTATTTATGGTGGAAGTCGGTAGTTAAGGCAGCTAGAGTTGAGGATGTGATATGGGATTTCTTCCTATTTGAGTTTCGGGAGAAATATGTGGGTGATCTCTATACAGATTAGCGGATAGCAAAGTTCCTCGAGCTTAAGTAGGGTCGGATGACTATTTCTGAGTACGAGCGGGAGTTCCAACGGTTGAGTAGGTATGCTTCTAGGCTGATCACTTATGAGTCGGATAGATGTAAACGGTTTAGAAAGGGATTGCTTGATGAGTATAGGATGCACTTGACATCTCAGCCTCACACCACACTAGCCTCATTGGTGAAGGCTGCTTTAGAGCTTGAGGTGATCCGAATAGAGAGATTTCAGAGTGGTACATTTGGATAGACTTCTAGGGTCCAGTCTAGTAGTAAGAGATTTATAGGTGCATCACAGATGGCATTCAGACCAGGAGAGATTTGGTCAGGGTACATATGCTAGATCAGCTCCTTGGGCTACATCTGTTGCTAGTGGCGAAGGTGTCGCATGGTCAAATAATCCAATTTGCACCCAGTGTCGCAGGAGACATTCTAGGGTGTGTAGGAGAGCCATGGACACTTATTTTAGATGTGGATCCATAGAGCACATGATTAGGGATTGCCCGTTAGTAGTGACTGGTTCGGTTCGCCAAGTTGGGTGGCTAGCTCTTATGTTTAGAGAGGCAGAGGTAGAGGCAATGGTGATGCACATGGTACTGGGAGTCAGAGCCCATTTTCTGAGATAGTGGATAGATAGGAGGTTAGAGTACCAATGAGAGCCTATGCTATCAGGACCAGAGAGGAGCAAGGTGCTCCAGACGTCGTTGCCGGTACTTTCTCCATCTTTGACACTTTTGTACTTGCTTTGATTGATCCAGGCTCCACGCATTTATATATGTGCATACATGTGGGTATATTCGGTATTATGCATGATGACACACTAGAGCATAGCATTGAGGTCACTAGTCCCTTAGGTCAGATTATTGTAGTTGACCATGTGTTTAGAGATTGCCCTTTAGTCATTCATGGGTATGTATTCCCAGTAGATTTGATAAAGTTGCCTTTTCGGGAATATGATGTGATTTTGGGTATGGATTGACTATCTCGGCATGGGGTGATTTTTGATTGTAGAAGTGAGAGGATCACACTTCAGACTTCGTCTGGTGAGGAGATTGTAGTTGTGGGTGAGAGGTTGGATTACCTTTCAAATGTTATTTCAGCCACTATTGCTAGGAGGATGATACAACATGGTTGCGAGATGTTCTTAGCTTGTGTACTTGAGCTTGAGCAGAGATCTCCCAGTGTTCATGAGATTCAGATGGTATAAGACTTCTCAAATGTGTTTCCCGGAGCTCTCCTATAAGAGAGGTTGAGTTTAGTATTGAGGTTATGTTGGGTACTGCACCGATATCTATAGCTCCCTATCGGATGGCTCCTACTAAGTTAAGAGAGTTGAAGACCTAGATTCAAGAGTTGCTCAGCAAAGGTTTTATCCGACCTAGTGTATCCCCTTAGGGTGCTCCAGTATTGTTTGTGAAGAAAAAGGATTGTACTTTGAGATTATGCATCGACTACAGGCAACTTAATAAGGTGACAATGAAGAATCATTATCTATTGCCTCAGATAGATGATTTAATTGATCGGTTGAGAGGGGCCACAATATTATTGAAGATTGATTTAAGATCAGGGTATCATTAGTTAGGTGTTAGAGAATCGGATGTGCCTAAGAATGCTTTTAGGATTCGATATGGGCACTATGAGTGGTGATGCCATTTGGGTTGACTAACGCTCCAGCAGTGTTTATGGATTTGATGAACTGGATCTTCCATCCTTACTTGGATCAGTTTAGGGTAGTCTTCATTGATGATATTTTGGTGTACTCTCCAACTAGAGAGGATCATGATCGTTACCTACGGACAGTTCTGCAGACTTTGAGAGATAGACAACTGTATGCTAAGCTCAGTAAGTGTGAGTTTTGGTTGACTGAGATTGCTTTCGTAGGACATGTAGTCTTTATAGAGGGCATTCGGGTAGATCCAAAGAAGATTGAGGCAGTGCTTGATTGGAAGCCACCTAAGAATGTTACAGATGTTTGTAGTTTCTTAAGTTTGGCTAGATATTATAGGAGGTTTGTCAAGGGGTTTTCTCTCATTGCAGCCCCTTTGACTAGACTTCTTTGTAAGGGTGTTCGATTTGAGTGGACTAACAGATGCTAGAGTAGTTTTGAGAGGCTTAAGGCGTTGCTTACTTAGGTTCCAGTTTTGACACAGCCAGCCCCAGGTAGACAGTTTGATGTGTATAGCGATGCTTCACATAATGGTTTGGGTTGTGTGCTTATGTAAGAGGACAGGGTAGTTGCTTATGCTTTCTAACAGCTTAAGCCACATAAAAAGAACTACCCTACCCATGATTTGGAGTTGGTGGCTATTGTGTTTGCTTTGAAGATTTAGAGACATTTCCTGTATGGTGAGAGATGCCATTTGTATACAGATTATAGGAGCCTTAAATATCTGCTTATGCAAAGAGAGCTTAACTTGAGGCAGCATAAATGGTTAGAGCTACTTAAGGATTATGATTTCACCATAGATTACCATTTGGGTAAAGCTAATGTAGTTGCAGATGCACTCAGCAAGAAGTCCTTAGTTGCCCTTTATGCCATGAATGTTCAGTTATTAGTGGCTAGAGATGGTGCCCTTATAGCAGAACTTATGGTGAGACCTAGCCTCCTTCAGTAGATTAGAGATGCACAGCAGGGTGACAAGACCATTGCCTTGTGGAAAGGCCTAGTCAAAGAGGGTAAGAATTAGATATTTGAGATTAGGGATGACTACTTATACTTTAGGGATCGGATCTGTGTGCCTATGATATCATATTTGAGGAGGAGTATCTTAGAGGAGGGCCAAGTAGTCCATATTCTATGCATCCAGGTAGTAATAAGATGTATCAAGATATGAGGGTATAGTATTGGTGGCCATCTATAAAGAGGGACATCGCGGATTTTGTCTCGACATGCTTAACCTGTCAGTAGGTTAAGGCAGAACATCGAGTCCCATTGGGTTTGCTACACTCTATCTCTATTCTAGAGTGAAAATGGGATAGGATTACCATGGATTTTGTGGTTGGTTTGCCGACTACACCTTGAAAGAAAGATGCTATTTGGGTCATAGTTGACAAATTGACTAAATTAGCACATTTTCTTCCTGTTAGGATCGACTACACTATGGAACTGTACGCAAAGCTCTACATTGATGAGGTTATGAGACTTCATGGAGTTCCTTCTTCCATTATTTCTGATAGAGATTCGAGGTTTACTTTGAGATTCTGGAAGAAACTACATGAGGCTCTAGGTACTAGATTGCACTTCAGCACAACCTTTCATCCACAGACAGATGGTCAGTCAGAGCGGGTGATTCAGATCCTTGAGGGCATGTTGAGTGCTTGTGTGATAGAGTTTGAGGGTAGTTGGGAGAAATATATTCGGCTTATTGAGTTTGCCTACAATAACAATTATTAATCGAGCATTCAAATGGCCCCATCGGAGGCTTTGTATGGTAGGAGGTGTTTAACACCTCTATGTTGGATAGAGCTTAGTGAGGGTAAAATAATTGGTCCCGATTTGATCCGAGATATAGAGGATAAGGTTAGAGTCACCAGGGAAAGGTTGAAAGCGGCTTTAGATCGTCAAAAGTCATATGAAGATTTTTAAAGGAGGGATATAGAGTATTTAGTGGGTGACAGAGTATTCTTGAAAGTTTCTATATGGAAGAGACTTTATAGGTCCATATGAGATCTTAGAGCGTGTGGGTCCATTAGCTTATAGACTAGCTTTACAATCGGACCTGGATCGGCCGAGTCTATCACCATTAAGTCGAATCTGACATATGAGGAAGGATCCATAAGGATACTTGCTAGATTGGTTAAAGAATTAAGGAATAAGAGAATACCTTTAGTGAAGGTCCTTTGGAAGAATCATAAGAGAGAGGAAGCTACGTGGGAAAGAGAAGAACATATGAGATAATAGCACCCTCAGCTATTTATATTAGGTGAAATTTGAGGATGAATTTCTTTTAAGGGGGGAGAACTGTAACAGTTTGTTTTTCAGTGTTAGTAATAGTGATTTATCAGTCTGTGAATAGTACCACCAGTCCGAGACTTTGTATTATTTCGATTTGGAAAAATTACTATTTGTCTCTAATATTTCATTTAATATTTTTGGAGCATGCTTGCATGATTTAAGTGGGTAGAAAGCAACTCATGAATATTTTTGGAGAATTAAGTATTTAATGAATAGTACTTTCTAGTGTAGTATATTAAGAAAAATTAAGGAATTATTTTTTTGGAGTTAATTTAATTAATTGGAGTTAAATAATAATTGGAGGGGAATTAGAGACCTTGGATGAGAATACTAGGGACTTAATCCTAGCCATCCATTTAGCATAACACTTGGTAGCCAAGTTTGATTTTGCTACTTAAAATCAACAAACTTATCAAAACATTATTCCATCTTCTTCCTCTCCATTCCAATGCCACTTTCTCTCTTCTCTCATCTCCTCCATTTTCTTTCAATTTCTCTACTTACAAACTACATCAAAATAGATAAATTAAACCAAATTTTAGTAGTTAAATTGAAGAATCAAGTTAAGAAAGTAGTATTTGGTGATTCTAAGCTAAGGAATTAGAGTTTGCTACCTAAACAAGTAAGTTGTGATTTTGGATTTTGTGAATTAATAAGTGAAATTCATAGCTTAGACATGTAGAATATGCTTCAAATCATGCTCCATCTTTTTCTTTTGTCATTTCATGATTTCAATGGTCATTTTTGCTACTTTGAAGAGGTTGCTCTAAGGGAAAGGAGAAAGCTAGAGAGTGAGGCTTTCTAAGCTTATTTAAGCTTATTTTCAAGGTTAGTGCCTATATTCTTTCCTTCTCCTTTCATTTCTTTAATTTTTCAATTTTTAGGTTTTTGAATGAATTTTGAGAATTTTGTGATTATGTTGGGGAAATTTTCATTTGAATGCTTTTATATGATTTGGCTTGATTTCTAAGCATGATGGAATGCTTGAATGGGAAGAGGAACACTTCCTTCCCTTCACCCATGATTGGCCGAACCTCCTTAGGAGGAAGGGCCTTGACTTTTGTTTAATGTTTTTGCTTTCTTTTGATGTTTATGTGCTCTTGAATAGTTTCTCTTTAAGTTAATGTGGTTAAATTGAAAAGGAAATTGTAACAGCCTAATTTTTTTTCAGTGTCTTTTGTACTATCAGTAATAGTGATTTACCGATCAGTGAATAGTACCATTGGTCTGAGACTTGGTATTATTTCGGTCCGAAAAAATTACTATGCTTGTATAATATTCTATTTAATATTTTTGGAGCATGTTTGCATGGTTTAGGTGGGTAGAAAATATTTCATGAATATTTTCGGAGAACTAAGGTATTTAATAAATAGTATTTTCTAGTGTAGTGTATTAAGGAATAATTGAGGGATTACTTTTGTAGAGTTAATTTTATTAATTGGTGGAGGTAAATAATAATTAGAGGAGGATTAATTGATGAATATTTAGAGCCGTTAGATGGGAATATCTTGACTTGATCATAGCCATCTAATTGACATAAACTTAAGAAGTCAAATTTGACTTCTCTACTTAAAAGTGGACAACTCATTAAGGCCACCTCCTCCTTCTCAAAACACACCTACTCCTTAAAAGATACTCCTCCTCCTTCTCCATCTTTTCCACCATTTGACTAAAGGTGGACAACACATCAAGCCACCTCCTCCGTCATTACACCTCATGCTTCTTCATCTTCTCCACCTCCTCCCTCTCAACACACCTCATGCTTCTTCATCTCCTCCCCCTCCTCTTCCATGCCAACTCCTTCTTCATCTTCTTCTTCATTTCTTTCAATTCTTGTACCTCTAAACTTCCCTAAATTTCATGAATTAAACCAAATATTTGTAATTAAACCTCGATAATTAAGCAAAAAGAGTAAGAATTTGGAGTTTTTAAGCTTGGAATTTGAAGTTTCCATCAAAGAGAGTAAGTTGTGATTTTTGAGTTTTGTGAATTAATAAGTAAAATTCAAGGATTAGACTTGCAATTGATGCATTAAATCATGCTCCACCCATTCTTTGTGTCAATTTTTGATTTTAATGCGAATTTCTCTTACTTTGAAGAAGTAGGAGAACCCTCTTCTAAAGGGAAAGAGAAAGCTAGGGATTGAGGCTTTCTAAGCTTCTCTAAGCTTGATTAAGAGGTTAGTGCACTAATATTTCATTTTCCCTTTCATTTCTTTAAGTTTCCAAATTTTAGGTTTTGAATGATTTTTGATGATTTTGTGAATTTGTGTTGGGGAATTGGTCATTTGATTGATTATATGTGATTTTCAATTAATTCTAAACATGAAGGGATGATTAAATGGGAAGAGAAACATCTCTTTCCCCTTTAACCAAAAGTGGCCAAATCTCTCCAAGAGGAAGCCCTCTTGATTTGTTTCTTGCTTTTGATTTCTTTGATGATCAATGAGTTCTTGAGTGGTTTTCCTGCAAGTAAATGTGGTTATTTTGAAAAGAAAATATTTTTCGCATTGAATTCAAAGAGTGGTCGAACCTTGCCTAGGTGAAGGACATTAGGCGTTCTTGATTTTTATGCTAGATTTTGACTTAAATGAGTTAGTTAACGAGCAATTTGGTAATGGTTAAAACCTCATCTTTGAACTCTAGTGTCTAACCACTTTACCAAGACTTAAAGAAAGGTTTTGAATGTTTAAAGGTGGGTTTTATGGTCAACTATTTCAAGTAATGAATTAAATGGTTTTGAGTGATAATTTTAATATGGTAATTAATATTTTTGATGGAGGAAACCATTCCTCCTTTGATTTTATGAAGAGGTCGAACCTGAGTAAGGTATGTTTTGCCTTTTCAAATATTGATCTTTAAATGTTTAAAGCTATGTATATATATGTGTAAAGAAAATATGATTTTGATTTGGAATATAAGGAAGACTTGATGAGCATTTCCAAGTTGTAAGTGAAGTGATTTTGAGATAATAAGTGTTAAGTTACAAAATGTTTTGCAAAGAATTTATGTTTAAGTAATAAGGCCATTGTAAAAGAATGATTTTGATTTGGGCTCCACTATGCATGAATGAAATGTAACAAGATGAGATTTGTTCTAAGTGATGAGCATGCTCGGGTTATCAGCCTATTTTGTTTAGTGAAAGCTATGATCATATGCTAGGGTTATCAACCCTTTTGAATAAGCGGACGCGCTTATTATTAAGTGGTGGCGCTTCCATAGGCCACAATTCAGTAATAAGTGGTGGCACTTTCACAGGCCACAATTCAATGATAAGTTGTGGCGCTTTCATAGGCCACAATTCAGTGATAAGTGGTGGCGCTTCCACAGGCCACAATTCAATGAAATCGAATCTATTACATTTCCTTCAGTATATGTGTGAGCCTTTAACTAAGAATGTAAGCTTATATTGTTATAAAGAAATAAGAAATATGCTTGAATTTGTGAAATTTGCTTATTTTTATTGGATTGTAAATTAATCTCGAAGACTGAACTTCTATATGATTTTTGAAGTGTTCTAATTTAATCAGTACACCTTTGATATTTAATATGTATTTAATTGGAGTATTTTTAAACACATATGGGATTTGTTGCTTCGGCAATCCTTTGCTATTTTATTGATGATTGTTTAGCACCACTGAATCTTCCACTCAGTGCATTGATTCTCTTCATGCCCAGGTTAAGAGCAGTGGATGCTACCGAAGACTGAAGAAGTAGCATCAGAGTAGAAATCTTATATTTTGGATAGGATGTGTAATGAGATGTAAAAATGGCATGTATAGGAATAATGTAATAAGTGCTAAAGTTATAAATAGTGAGTTGTATTAGTAAGACATGATAAATTAAGAAAAGTTATCTTTGTGGATTAATGGTGTGTGAGTGTTAATTAAAAATTCTGGAAGTGAATGATATAATATCATGATAGACCGTATGTGAATGAATGAGTAATTAGAGGTGCTTGTGATTTGTTGTATTGATATGGAGAAATTGGGGATTAGAGTTATATATATAAATATTGGAAGTGTACATGTTTTCCTTGTGTGGCAAGTTGCCTTTTAAGGGAAGCTCTTGTGAAATTTTCGTAAGAATTTCCTTAAACCTTATTTAAATAAAAAAAAATAAAAAGCTTACCACCTTATGAAAACTTGGCCACTTTTAATATATATGATCTAAAGTTAATAAGTAAGATAAGACGGTGCTCTGGCACCGAATATGTCATTCATCGTCTGGTCCTCTGGAATTGAGCAGTGGGTGTTACAGAAATCCTTTCCCTTTCTTTTGCTAAAAGAGGCAGAAGCCTTTGGTGTAAAGGGGTGATTGATTTTCTTAATTTTTCTTAATTACTACTTTAAAATGTTGTTAAGGATGTCTTTAGTTGATGGGAAAACCATTTGATTTATAAGCTTTGTGAGAAGGTTTTTCTTAAGACTTAAAAGAAAGCTTTAAGTTGGGTAAAAATGAGTTTTATAGTTAATTGTTCTAAGTAATGATTTTAATAGTTTTGGGTAATGATTTTATTTTAGTAATTAAGATTTTTTATGGAGGAAATCATTCTTCCTTTCTTTTCAAAAAGAGGCTGAACCTCCTTCTAGTTGGTAAGCCATGATTTCTTTTCTTTTAAAGTTTGGTTTTTGTCTCTTTTATGTCATTTAAGTAGACACTTTGGATATGTAAGCTTTGAATTTCATAAGTATGAAAAATGGGAATTTTTGCTGGTTGTAAGTTGGTGAATTTTAAAATAAAAGGGGATAAGCCTTGATATGTTTTAAGTATGGGTTTCAAGGAATTTTTACAAGTTGTAAGTTAAGAAATTTTGTAATAATAACTATTAAGTTACGAAATGTTTTGCTAAAGAATCTTGTATATGAATTAAGATATGTTATGAAGAAATGGATTTGTTTTGGGCCCAAGTATGCATGGTTAAAATATGGTAAGATGAGGTTTATTCTGTAAGATGAGCATGCTCGGCTTTAATGCCTCTCTATTATATTATATGCTAGGCTTTGGATGCCTTCTGAATATGCAGACGTGCTTATTATTCTCTGGTGGTGCTTATTATTCTCTGGCGGTGCTTCCAAAGGCCACATCACTGTCTTTGGTGGCATCTTCACCAACCACATCTTTGTCTCTGATGGTGCTTTCATAGGCCACATCTCTGTCTCTGATATCTCTGAAATCCAATCTAATTATATTTCCCTCAGTATATGTATGAGCCATCAACTAAGAATAAATTTTGTTTTGTTTTTAAGAAAAAATGAAAATATATTATATTTATGGGACTTTTCCTATATTTGACATATTATGAATTTATTTTTTTTAAGGACGTTCTTATTTATGATTCTTGAAATATTTTCATTGATTAACTAAGAAATATTATATTTTTATGTGAATTCTAAGTGTATGATTATTAGTAATTAATTCTTTGAATGGTAGCACTATAATAGATAAAATCTAATATGTTTATGTGAATATTTTAGAAGTGTTGTGTACCCTATTGTGTTGATTTGGAGTATTGGGCTTTGAAGGATTATATTTGGAAGTGCTTTGTTTATTTCATTTGTTTGGCAAGTTTCATTTTTAAGGGAACTCTTGCGAATTTTTCATAGAAATTTCCTTAAATTTTTATTTGTAAACATATATTACTTGCCTCCTTATGAAAACTTAGTCACTTCTAATACATGATTTAGGACTATTAAGTAAGATAAGGTGGTGCTTCGGCATCGAATGTGGTGCTCATCGTCGGGTCCTCTGAGATTGGGTAGCGGGTGTTATAAAGAGCAAAATGAGGATGTGGGTGAAGTAGGAGATGATGGGCATGTTAGTGAAGTTTCAGCTGATGAATTATGATAAGCGAATGAGGGTGAGGGTGATGATTCTAATAATGAAGGTAAGGTAGAAGAGCTTTCAAGAGATGAGGGACATGGGAACTTGATAAGGAAAATGAAAAAAAGGGTGGAATATGATCCAAATCAATTTCCTACTTTTGTTGTTTGGAATGGGGGTTCAAGAATGCCACACTTTCAAGAGGCTTGTACCAAATATGCTAATAAGAGGAGTTGAGGTGGATTTTGGTAGAAATAAGGAGAGAGTGAGGGTTATTTGCTCACTTGATGGATTTCCTTGGCAAATGTTTTACTCTAGGGATGGTAACTCAAAGGATATAGTTGTCAAAACATACAGTCATAAGCATAAATGTTTTAGGACTTATGTGAAGAAGCGAGTTACCACTAAATTCCTAGTGGGTCATTTTAGAGAGATTCTTAGGTTGAATCCAAAGAAAAAATTGAAGGATATGATGGAGAATATAACGGCTCCGGCTTAGCAAGATATTGTCCGCTTTGGGCTGAATCCTCTCAGGCCAGCATGGTTTTGTTCATGGGCTAGAACTAACTCAATAGTCTAAAAGGCCTCTTGCTAGTCTAAGGCTTGCTCATTCTTGTGTACTTCACTTACACCTTGTGCTTAGCTAATGTGGGATTCACCTAAGGTGTTACATTCACCCCCTTTGGGGACTTAATGCCCTCGCTGAGGTTTGCCTCACCACCAGCTAGAGGGACAAAGCTTGGCTATGATAGGAAGTCTACAACAGCCTAGGCGTATCAGTATATTATTCGCTTTAGGCTGAACCCACTCTGGCCTGCATGATTTTGTTCTTGGTCTAGAACCAACTCAATAACCCAAAAGGCCTTTTGCTAGTCTAAGACTTGCCCATTCTTAGGATTCGCCTAGAGTGTTACAATGAATGTAATGATTACTCTTAGAGATCATATTTCTTACAGTATGGCAATGAGGGTTAAGAAGAAGTTGAAAGTGGAATTTGAAGGTGACTTCAAATAAGAACATGCAATGTTGGAAGATTATACAGAAGAGCTTAGGTTAAGCAATCTTGGCAGTACAGTATTGATGCATTCAAGTAAGGAAACAAAGAAATTTGAGGCAGTTTATGTGTGTTTTGATGCACTCAAAAGGGGTTGGAAGGCAGGGCGTAGGCCAATTATAGGAGTTAATGGATGCTTCTTAGAAACTAATTATAAAGGGGAGTTGTTAACAGCTCTTGGTAAGGATGCTAATGACCAATACTACCTCATTGCTTAGGTTGTTATTAAAATATAAAACACTACAACTTGGGACTAGCTCTTGAATCAAGTAAAATAAGATCTTGAAATTGAAGATTGTAGAGATTTAGTAATTATTGTAGACATGCAAAAGGTATAACTTTCTTTACATATTCAAATAACTACAGGAAATAACATTTACTAATTGTTTATGTAATTCACAAGGACTAATTGATGCTGTGAATACACAATTATCAAATGTTGAGCGCAGATGGTGCGAAATGCACATATTGAACAGATGGAAGCAGGAAAATACATCTAAAAAAACATTCACTTCATCTCATCCCATGAGTTGATAGATCCTTAAGGAAGGTAATATAACCAATCCTTAGCTGTGTGTTCCAATGAGAAAGGGAAAGCTCGAAGCTTAATTTGCTCTTCTGAAACCCCTTGAGGCTTCACGTTAGAACACAACACACGGAACTCCTTCAAATGCTTATATGGATCCTCACCTGAAAGGCCATGAAACTTAGGTAGCAAATGGATTAGACCAGATTTTAATTCAGAAGAAACATCTAAAAGCAGGAAGTTGAATACACAAAGATTGTTGATTTAAATCAGGTGTAGCCAATTCTTTTAAAGTTCTGGTAGCTATGGTTTCAATCTCAGGATCTGAATATGAAACTAATTCCCTTGGAGAATTGCTTGAACTATCCATAATTGTCCATTCAGATGAAGCTTGACTCAAATCAGCTTGTTTAGCTGATTTCCTCAAACATTTAGCTGTTTTCTCTACTTCGAGATCAAAGAGAATTTCACCAGATTGAGAACTTCTAGTCATAAACCAAATGACTTAAATTTTCCTTTTGAAAAACAATATCGCACTTTTCACCACAAACTTGAAAACCACAACACTAGACAAAGGTAAACATGCTGTTTCAATAAAATAAAAAAACAAAATATAATAAACTTTTAGTCCTTGGCAATAGCGCTAAAAATTTGGTGTTGCTCGATTCCAACAAAAATTAATTATAGAATTTTAACTATAGAAGTGGTGAATTCAGGTCGAACCCTAGATACTGAAATCTTAATTTTATGTAAAGAGAAAAAGGGGTTTGGTTTTTATGAAAATTCACTTAATGTTATAAAAAGAAAATTAACTAATGAACTTAAGTTGGAATTCAACCTAACAAACATTCAATTCAAAGTGATTTGTATTCCAATGCATAAAGGATCACAGACCAATTTTGAGTTAATTACTCTTTGAATGATTAACTGAAACTTGTCAACAAGCATGATAAATTCCCTGACTTCCCTAATATTGTTAATTTGAGCCCAGTACCCTCATTAACTCTAATTATTAAATGAGCAAGTATTAAACAATCCTTTTTAATCTAATAAAAGCATTAAGAACAGGAAGTATTAAACTTGAACAAGAATTTAAAAAGCATAAAACATTTAATTCAACCCTATTGTTTCTTTAGATTATTACTAAAAACTTAGAATATAATCAATAAAACCTAATTGCTACTAACATTCAATCTTTCACAACAATTACAGATTATAAAGTTGAAATAGCCTTAATCCTACAAAATAATTCACTATTAGGCCTTTCTAGCCAATGATTAAATAAATTTAACTCCTTATATGCAAAAGAAACAATAGATATTCACGTAACATCTGCCGCCCAATCCCAGAGAACCAGATGGCGGATGCCACATTCGATGCCGGAGCACCGACCTATGTCACTTACTAGCTCTAAAACACATATTAGAAGTAGTTAAGTTTTCATATGGAAGCAAGTAATTCAAAATTTTAAAAAAATATTTAAGGAAATTCCTGCGAAAAAATTTCGCAAGAGTTTTTCCAAAAATAAGCTTGTCGCATAAAGAAAATTATATACACTTCCAATATAACTTCTCCAAGCCCCAAAACTCCAATTCAACTCAAATCATTAGCAAGCACTTCTAAATATTCGTCCATTACATTTAGATACAATCATCAATATTATAACCCATTCATTTCAGAAGTAATTATTGATATCCATGCACCAAAATATAATAAAAAGTCATTACTTAATTAATCACAACTCTTAATTAATAATAACTTAATATATACAACCTTCACCATTTACAATTTTATATACATGCCAAAATCACCATATAAGAAATATCCTGCTGTGAATACTCAATTTTTTAGGCTCAAAAAGCCTATTTTCCCGGACTGCAAACAGCCCGGCCGGACCAAAGGCCATTTTGGAAATTCACCGAAAGCATGCCAATATGGTACTTGAAATGTCCGAAAAATTATGAGGAT
>CANUEP010141064.1:0-22395 GCA_947857235.1 Jatropha podagrica | reverse complement strand
CTGAATGAGTTTATTAGGAAAGAAGATGAATGTTTTATGTTTTAATATTTTTTTTGTTTTTTGTTTTTTTTTTTTTTATTTTTTTTTTTTTTTTTTTTTTTTGCTCTTGGTTTTTTACCCCCCCCCCCCCCCCCCCCCCCCCCCCCAACAAGCTAGAGAATGGAAGTTCCACATTCCCAACTTGAGTATGAAGGATCGAAAAAAAAGAGATGGGAAGGGGTTTGGTATAAATGTCTACTAGGTGAGCATGAGAAGGCATAGGGAGAAGATGAATGAGGCCAATTTCAAGTTTCTCCCTCACAATATGGTAGTCTAATTTGATGTGTTTGGTGCATTCATGGAATGTCAGGTTAGCTGTAATGTGGAGAGCTGATTGGTTGTCCCAATACACACTAACAGGATGTGAACGTATGATATGGCAGTCTTGAAGGATATACTTAAGCCATTGGAGCTCACAAGTTGTGGCAGTAACTGCCCTATACTCAACCTCTAAAGAAGATCTAGAGACTATAGTCTGCTTTTTAGATTTCTAGCAAATGATTGAATCACCAAGATATACAAAAAAAAAGCATGTGATTGATCTCCATGATTCAATGCACCCAACATAATCAGAATCACTAAAAGCTTTGAGGTGTAAAGAAAAGGAAGAAGGGAAAAAAAGACACATGCTAGGAGCTTGTTTAATATATCTTAAGACCCTATTAAATGCGTTTGATGAACTGTAGTTAAAGCGGAAAGGTTTTGACTTAACTAATTTATTATAAATGTTAAGTCAAGCCTTGTTGTAGTGAGATAAAGCAACTTCCCACCAAGTCTCCTATACATAGAAATATCAGGTAGGGGTTCTCTAGTAGTAGAGTTGAATTTAGCATTGGAATCCATAGGTGTGGAACAAGTTTTATAAGCTAGAAAACTTGTGTCTGCTAGAAGCTCTAAAGCATATTTCCTCTAATTAATGAAGATACCTTATTGAGACTGGGCAATTTTAAGCCAACAAAAAACTTGAGAGGGGCAAGATCTTCAATCTTAAAAAAGGCATCAATTGAGCTCTTTACTCTTTGAATCTCAATCATATCATTGCCGACAAAAATCACATCATCAACATAGATTAAAAGTGACGTAAATGACTAAGGCCTAGAGAGCACAAAGAGAGATAGTCCTATTGGGATTGAACATATCCATTCTCTATGAGCACTTGAGAAAGTTTAAAGAACCACGTTTGCATGCTTGTTTTAATCTGTAAAGACTTTTTTGAAGTTTACATACAAGGTTTGGTGGAGTGTGCAAACCAAGGGGTAGAGTCATGTAAATCTCCTCAGTCAAATCCCCATGTAAAAATGCATTGTTTACATCAAGTAGTGTAAATGTCATTTCTTAATAGAAGCTAGAGTTAATAAAAGCCTGATTATTTTCATCTTTGCAACATGAGAGAAAGTGTCTAGGTAGTCTAGACCTGTAATTTGTGTGTAGCCTTTAGCTACTAATCTAGCTTTGTGTCTTTCTATGCTGCCATCAGATTTGTATTTGACTTTGAATACCCCCTTGTAGCCTATGGGAGTCTTTACTTGAGGTAAAGGAACAAGTTTCCATATGTTTGTTTATTTGAGAGTTAATAATTCAACATCTATGGCATCCTGCTAGACTTTGTGTTTGGCTGCTTCCTTATAAGTTTTTGATCCAAAGGTAGTGGTAATATTAGAAATGAAGTGAGAATAAGCAGGTGACAAGTTATGGTAGGAGAGAACCGAGGAAAGAAGAAAGGGAATAGATAAAGTCTGAGAACTGTTAAGGAGATTACATGGTAATGTTTAAGATATTGTGGTGCCCTCTTGGTTCTTAGAGATTTGTGGATGATTTGTTGATGATTGCGATAAAGTTATTGGATTGGTAGGTAAGGAGGTTGGAGATGGAGGGACTGAAGGTAAAGGAGAATTAGTGTTTGAGGGAAATGGAGTGGTGCCATATGGAAAAGGGTCTAGTGAATTGGAAAAGGAAGTGGATTCTGTCATTTGGGAAAATTGATCTTTGGAAGAATTAGAGACATAAAAAGGAAAGTGATTCTCATAAAAAACATGTTTGGAAAGAAAAACTTCCCTAGAGGCGAGATCCACGAGAAAAAAGCCTTTTGTACCAGACCTGTACCCTAGAAAAATGGCTTTCCTAGCTCTAGGATCAAGTTTTTGTCTATGAGAGGTGAGAGTAGTTGTATATGAAAGGCACCTAAAAAATTTAAAATCATGATAGTCAAGTGTAGTGTGATATAATCGCTAATAAGGGGAGCGATTTTTTCAATAGGGGGTGGGTATTCTATTGATTAAAAATGCAGCATGTGCAACTACATAGCACCAGAAGCTTTTTGGTAAATGACTTTGAAAAAGTTAAGCCCTTATCACATTTAGAATGTGCTGATGTTTTCTCTCGACAACAACATTTTGCTGTGGTGTCTCAACACAAAAAGTTTGATGCAAGATCCCTTTACTTTTGAAAAGCTCATTCATTTGAAATTCAACTCCATTATCACTTTTGATTTGTTTAACTCTGTCATTCAACTAAGTTTCAATCTTAGTAACAAAAGAATGCACCAAGGATCTAACTTTAGACTTAGATTTCATAAGAAAAAGTTAGAGAAATCTTACATGATCATCAACAACTGTTAAGAAGTACTGTGGCCATGTATTAAAGGGATTGAAAAGGGGCCTCATATATCCTTATGCACTAAATCAAAGGCAGCAGTAGCAACTGAATTACTAATGGGAAAAGAAAGCCTCTTCTGGTTAGCTAAATGACAACAATCACAGGGTATGTTACTTATAGCAGGTTACACAAAAGAGAATTTTTGACCAATTTCCATCAATCTTTGGTTGGACAAGTTTCCCAGGTTGTAATGCTAGAGATTTGCCAAAGGAAAAGAAACAGATGAAGATGTAGAACTTGTGCAGGCAGTAAAAACAGATATAGAATTCACCAAATGAGTTGTAGTTGGAGAGGTGAGTACATATAATCTAGATCGTACTTCGGTTGTACCAACCTTTTTCAATGTAAGTTGATTGTGAATAAGACAAGAATTACCTTTAAAGTGTAAAACACAAGCTAACTGTTGTTATGTGAACAACCATTTGATGAATGCTTACTCAACTGCATCACATCTTTTATCTCTTTCTTTTAATTAATTAATTAATTAAAACAAATTAATCAATTAACTACCCTAAAAAAATATTAATTAGGCTCCAATTAAATATAATACATGTCCAAATCCATAATACTAAGCCTAATTCACAAAATGTATCCAATAATTGCCCCAATAATTGCCCCTATATTAAGTTGGTCTGATAGATCATACTTATTATGTTAGCCCATTTTAAAAATTCTAATCCACTTATATAAAAAATATACAAATTAAAAATGTAAACTCAAACAAATAAACAAAAAAAAACCCAAAACTTGCATCGAGTTTTCTCTTTCACTTTGCACAGGCACCAATCTTCATTAACTTCTTCTGGCAAAAATTGTCCCTATTAATAGTCGACTTTTCAATTTTGAGAATCAAGCAATCTTGCCTTGGCCAATGTTGGCCGATGTACATAGAGGTTCCTTCTTCTTCTTTCTTTTCTTGCTTTTTTTTTTTTTTTTCCTTTTTTTTCTAAATAATAATGTGATCATTTGGTGGTCATCTTTGGCCACCATTGCACTACATACTGCACTTCTCGTTTCTCTTTTGATTTTTCTCTTTTTTTTTAAATAATATATATAATAACTAATATGTATATATAAATAAATATTTAAATAAATAAATAAATTTATATATATATATTCTGAGAAATAATATATATTATTTTTTATATATAAAAATAGAAAAGTGAGTCTTTATTTCCGATGGTAGTGAATTTGTGGATGGAAATTAAAGGTTTGGTTTTTGTGTTGTCTCTAATTGATTTTTAAAGAATCATAGCCATAGATTATTCTAAAGGCACCAAATTTTTTATACGAATTCCACTGGTAACATTTTTCTAGATCTTGGCACCAGTGAAGATAATTTCCTACTCTTACTAAGGCTAAGAACTAGTTCTGATACGGAATATAAATTGTGTACCTTTAATTTTTGGGTGACAGGTTCCATTGTTTTGTTTACTAACTCCTTGGGTGATATCTTTGCCAATGTATTAGCTCTTTAAGTAAGTTCCCTTGCTAAACTTTGCTCCCCTCTTTTTTGCCAAGTTCCCTCAAATAACATTTATGAATGTTTCTTTATCATCTCTATCAACTTTTTCTAGATATATTTTTTGAATTAAGATGACTCCTTTGGCTCATATATCGACAATCTTTTCTTCTCACTGATTAAGATTCAGGTGTTTCATTTATCTCTTCTCCACAGGTATGTTCTCTATCGCACTTGTTTATCTTTGTTTGATCGACTGCTTCCTCTGAGGTACATGTTTGGATAAAGAGACATAGGAAATACTTTTCTACTATTTCATAGCTCTAATGGACCCAGCACCAATTTCAAGACATGAACCTCGACTGATACTTTTTTTAATTTCTTTTGGGATTCATATATTTAAAGCCGTGATTCAGCCTTTACACGTTTTATGAGAGAAATGGATGGACAGTAAGCCCATTTACAATATTCATAATTGTCTGGGATCAACTATCTTACCTATCTATAATTGTTGTGTTGCTTGCTACAGGTGACCTTTCTTAATGGGGCCATGGGATCAGCCCCACTACATTTATTATTGATGATCTTCCACCTAGTAGATAGTACTCCTTAAGGTAACAGCCATTAAAATTTCTCTCGCATGGCTTTCCTGTAATACTTGATGACCAATAAGCATTTCCTCTAGGATCTTGTGAATATAAACAGCTGAGATCTTTTGTTTTAGCTCAAGTTTTGACAGGCTACTGATGTTTGTAACTCTTGGATCCTTAGGTGTTCCTAGGTTGATATCTACTAAGAGATCTTGGACTCCAGTAAGAATATCACATTCTTCCCTGAAGATCAGTTCAACCCCATTAACCTCTAGGTATTCATCTATCATTAGCCTATCAAAAAGTTACTACAAATAAGATATGAAGGTAGCAGCTGCAACTGCTATTGGTGCCACCTCATTAGTATATGGTTTCTTAATCATTAAGTTATATCACATCAAGCTCCCTCTTCGGCCTTTTATAAGGCATGACGACAAATGATGGTGTTGAACTGACTTAAGCAATATCCAGAGAGCTATCAAGAGAAGAACTAGGATCCTCTAAAGCTTCAGTAACTACATACTTTGTTTGATTTAAGGTGCCACCTTCCTCAAAAGAAAAATCTTTTTCAACTTCCACCGCTTCAACATCCATCACTTCCCTTTTAGTCCACCCCCTTCTGATACAATGAATGGGACTAAAATCCACATCATACAACTGTGCTTTTAGGGCACTAGAGTTAGCTTGAAAAGGATGAGGATCTGTCCATATAACTTCCACATCATCACCTTTCTAAAATATTAGAAACTGATGCAAGGAGGATGGTACACCCCAGTTGGCATAAATCTAGTTCCTCCCCAGTACCACATTATAACCAGTAGTGGATCTAATAACAAAGAAGGCTAACAAAGATGTTTTACTACAACAGTAATCTTTACTAGCAATACCCCCATGGTTTTTGACACATCACTAGTAAAAGCCAACTTTGTAATATTGGTAGCTATAAGACCTTCCTCTATCCTCCCAATAGCTAAGAATATTTTGAATGGCATTATATTCGATGCTAATCCATTGTCTACATGATCCTTGAAATTGATTTTCCATCAATATGTGAAGTTATATATAATGGCCTAATATGTTGAGTCATGTTTTCTATAGGGTTCTCATGCACTACTCATTTTGGTTCTCTAGGCTTGGAATACTGAATAGTTGATCTATTGCATATCTCTAGTTTATTAGAATTTGGTTCCCCCTAAGGTACATATGTCTCCTTAGGAAACTTCTAGAACTCCAGTAGCAAGACAATTCCAGTAACTGCACAACCAAAAGGCAAAGGTACACCTCTAAATGAAAGTTACTTTCTACAATTTCTTTCTTTGCAGAACTTCCATAGGATTCTGCGTCATCATCTATGGCTTTATGCATAAACTTATTTTTCTTATTTTCACAGTTAGAACTTACTAAAGCTGCCTTTTGCCACTTCTCCAAGACTCGTTTCCTCTGCAACCTCTTCTTCTGAGTTCGAGTCAAAGGTTTAAGGAAATTCGGAGATCATACCACCATCTACATCTTGCTTGGTTCAACAAGTGGAGGAACAAAACATCTTGATTGGTTCCTTTGTAACTTTGGTTCAAGTTTCATCGGTTTTGTCTTTATAAGAAAGCGGCCAATAGGTGGACTAGCTCCCCTCGGAAACCTCCATTGCCAATGTTGTTATGGCGCAATATATGTCTTTAAGATCTTTTGATGAACCTGCAGCTTCTTTAGCTAATCAATGATACTCCTCACATCTACCTCCATAGCATTGATGGATGCTACAGGTGAAAAAAGATCTTCATCAATCAATATTTGCTTTTTGTCAGGGAACCTCAAGACACTCTATTAATGCGGTCTTGTAGATCGTTCTTTAAACTCTAGCAGTTAGTAGTACGATGATTCCAGAAATCAAAATACTTACAGTATTCCAGGGAAGAAAGTCTGCCTGGAAGCATTAAGTTCAATAATAAATTATACCTTGAACAAAAAAAGCAAATCTAATATTATAAATTCGAATAGAAATTAAGTTACATAAAATCTCTAGTCAAAGGACAAAGTTCGACATAGTAATTAAATCAAACTCAATTAAATTTGTAAATAATCCTATAAAGAATAATAAAAAAAAGAGAGTTTAAAAATAAAAACTAGTCAACGATTGGCTTGAGCAGCTTCCTTGAATCTCCACGCCAACTTGAGTACTTGAGGACTTAGAGAGAAAACTTTCTAGAGAATAAGAGAATCAAATATCAAAAGATAAAAATAACCTAGCTAGTCTTTCTCTTTAAATAGACTCATTGGGACATCTCCGAATTTAATTAGAAAATATAATCTTTAATGAGGAAGGAATCGTTTTGAGGTAAGAAACTATTTAGGCTTTTATTTCTTCCAATTTAGGATTTTTCTAGTGGCTTGATAGGATTTAAACTTGATTGGCACATTAGAAAAGCATCTCATACAGATACATGCAAGTGTCATAGGCTAGAGTTGTCATTTTCGAGCCAATATGAAGTCAGACACTCAACACGGGCGTGCTAGGCTTTGAGTCTCTAGGGTGAAGGCAGCACGAGCTATGCTCAAGTGACCACGTTCTGGAATCAACATTTCCCTATAGCACGAGGGTGCTATTAGGCATGGCTTGGGTGTGCCAAACAATGAGTCCCCATGATATTTTTCCTTGATACATAAATTCTTGAAATGAACCTTACCCTCTTTGACAAGTTGTTCTGACTTAAGGCCATAATTTAGCACAAAGGTGTTGGATTGCAGGACCAGGGCACGCCAGACTTTGAGAATTTTGTTTATTTTCTATATTTTTGGCTAGTTTCCAATCAAAATCCTTCAAAATTGCTCAAGATGAAGTGAAATGTGATTTAAGAAAACCTTATTGAAAAGCTTAAATAAAACTTATTAAAGTAAATAAAAATATAAAAAATTCTAATAAAAACTATATTAAAACTACTATAAAAATAACACCTATCAATAAGACACAAAACAAAATCAATATACGAATTAATGTAAGTCTTACAACAAATTGCTCAATAAAAACATGCTCTTAGATATTAAACCCAACCTTAAATTTAAGTTAGAAATCACTTAAATGGTTGTACAATTAATGCATAATCCACCAGAGTAACAAATGTATCACTTAAAATAGCCTGTTGTTTTTGAATTATAGCCCTTATTTCTTAATCATCCTTAAATTTCATTCATCACTTAAAAATACATCAACTACTATTTAAGTGACCGAAAAATAATCTTTTAACCAAATTTTTCTGTAATATACCGGTAAAAATTTGACTAAAATTAATTTTTACAAATCATTAAAAAAAATGCCACACACACACACACATATATATTGTTTTTTGCTTTCCTCCTTTATGTCTTCTCTCTTATCTAATAGTGGCCACGGTTCCAGAAACGCTGATTTCAATTTCAAAACCGACAGCTCCAATCCAAAAATGTGGCATTTGTTTATTTATTTATTATTGGGACCTTAAAGTAGCACTTATAAGGAGGCAATCCAATTTTTTTCTTTATTTTATTTATTTGTTATCATTATTAATTGTTTGTTTGTTTATTTTTATTTCTTTCTTTTATTATATGTTTCCCTTAATTTATTTTTATTACTTTAAGATTACCTTTCATATTATTTTTTTATTTATTTTACTGGCATTTTCAATTCAAAAATTGTCTTATATTATTTATTTTCAAGTAAAGTTAATGGAGCACTAAGGAAAAGGCAGCCACCTTAGTTGATGCCACGTGTCACCACAAGAAAAAAATAAGAGCGAAAAGGAGAAATGGAGTAGCGACAGCTATGCATTCAAGTGGTGAAAGGAGCTTGTAAATGACTCTTATATAGGTCATTTTTCACCTCCACTAGACAAAGGTGATTGCATCATTTTTTTTTTTTTAATAAGAAGCCCATTTTCTAGGTGCAAGCTTTCCAATTTACTTCCTTTACAACTGTCAAAGTTTTATATTAACTTGAGACACGCATTTTGCATGCAACTTACTATGTGTATTGTTTTTGAATATTTTTCACTTTGATGCTATAAATGTCCACTTCCTCCCTTTCAAATATTTGAATTCCCATTAGTGTGTTTACAAACTCAACTTGCTTCCCGTTAAAGTTTCTTTCTCATTTATCTATCCAGCCACGGAAAACCATGCCTCCTTGACGTGCCCAAACTTCTTCATATGAGTTCATGCTAAAAAGGAGGAAGCGTTTCCCTCTTACAATGTATAATGTGCTTCTTGAGACTAATACAAATCATCCAGCCACCAATTTATTCCTAGTTCAGTCCACATACAAGGTAAGACCCATTAGGTATATCACTAAACCTCTACTTGAAAGCTTCTAGATAAAAAAGGATTTTGTTAAAATTCTTGATAAGATGGGATGGGAAAGTTTATGGTTGATATGCAGTGGGACTTATAGGAGATTAACAATGGATTTCCTCTCTAGTTTTAGGTTTGAATATGATTTGTGCAGTCCTCATATCATTAGTCAAGTTACCCTAATCTAAAATTTTCCAAAATAAGAACCACCATAGCATCCTTTAACCACATTCTTGGTACACCAGTGAAGGCAAGTTGCACCCTACCTATTGGGTACAATGAGAGGAAAGCATGGCTATCTTTAACAACGGACATAGAACATTTCAGGCGTATGTCTTTACTACCAATTCCATCCAAAATAAGGCCCTAAGGATCCTTCACAGGTTCCTTTCAAATATCATTTTGGGCAGAAGTGCAGACACAGGTAGGATCACCGAAGAGGAACTCTTTCTCCTTTAGGCAACTCAAAATGGTTACCAAATCAACATTGCTATTTATATGTGTAACAATTTTGCTACCCTCCTCGTAGGCAATCATATTACGGTGGTTATTGGAGGAATTATATCATTCATTGCAGAATGCTTTGGTGTATTTGGAATTGGCAATGCTGAGAAAGCTATTGGAAAGGGAGAGAAAGAGCAAATCACCATTAGCACTCTCGTTAATATGAAGATCATTGCCAAGTTTGAAGGATATTACTACTTTCGCGATAAAAGGGGTAACATTGAGGATCATTCGATTTCGGTCATAGCAATGATGCGAAAGACCTTGAGACCGATGAGGAAGAAGAAGAGAGAACCACCCCTACCCTTGAGACAAAACTAGAACAAGAAGAGGAGGATCGCAACAATTATTTTAAAGATAGCTAATGACCGAAGGTGCCATATGACGAAGAGGAAATCGAAGAAGACCTCAAAGAGGAAGAACTACCTTTGACACAAGCCCAAGGGGCATCAAATTCCTAGGTCACAAACAAAGAAACAAGATCGGGATGTATTGAGGTAAAGCTCGACTGAACAAAGTCGTTAATTCGTCAACTTTTTGAAGCACACGAATCAACTTCATTTACTCATCCTTTTCTTTGAAGGCTCTGTCCACTCTACAAGATAATTTTTTATTGTGAATATAAGACCTTGTTTGCAAAAATGCCTGCCTGTGTTTACTTTTGTTTTCTTTTTTAATTTCTCTTTCTTTTGTTATTTAAATGCCTGCATGTTTTGTTGTGCACACCCTAAATGATCTCCTATTTTTTGTGCAATGATGCTAGGAGAAGTTATATAAATATATGTACACTGACATGTTAGTATATTGTCCCTTTATTTGTGTTGAGTTGATATCATCTGGGCTTAAACATGTTTAGGTTTATAATGAGCTGTATAAATATAAGTTTTTATTTTAGCTTAGGTGACCTTGGAAAGGATGATTTTATGGCCCATTTCGAGTTAATGCAAGCGTAGGTGACCTTTAGAATGATCATCCCATTGATCAATTAGGTTTTATAGTATGGCAAATGATCTTTCAAAGGATCATTTCATGGACCACCAACAGACTATGATTCTAAATCCTTGACACCTCCTTTTTCTTTTCTTATTTGGGTCACCCATGTCAGTCGTTCTAGTTAAACTCATCCCTACTATAACCCAAAACCTATCCGTATAGCCCACTTCCAATTAAACTTCATCACCAAACCTATCCATAAAGCTCTGTTTGGATGAGTTTTGCCTCAATACGTCCCAACCTTGTTTCTTGGTTTACAATGTGAGAAGTTGATGCCCCTTGGGGTTGTTCAGAGGTAGTTCTTCCTCTTGAGGTCTTCTTCGGGATCTTCTTCAATTTCCTCTTTATCGTTTGGCTCCTCCAGACATTAGCTATCTTCAAAAGAATCAGTAGGATCCTCCTCTTCTTATTCTGGTTTTGTCTTAAGGGTTGGGGTAGGTCTCTCTTCTTCTTTCTCATCAGTCTCAAGGTCATTTGCATCATCGTCTATGATCGAAATCGGATGGCCCTCAGTGTTACCTCTTTTGTTGCAGAAATAGTAGTATCCTTCGAACTTGGCAATGATCTTCATGTTAATGAGAGTGCTCACATTGATTTGTTCTTTCTCTCCCTTTCCAATTGTTTTCTCATCATAGCCAATCCAAAATACACCAAAGCGTTCCGCAATAAAGGATATAATTCCTCCAACAATTACTGTATAATGATTGTTAGTAAGGAGGATAGTGAAATGATTACATAAAAAAAGCAATGTCAACTTGGTAACTATTTTGAGCTACACAATCCTACCTATGTCTGCACTTTTGTCCAAAATGATCTTTGTGAGGAAACTTTGAAGGATCCTTAGGGCCCTATTTCAGATGGAATTGGTGGTAGAGACATATGCCTTAAAAGGTTTTATGTCCCCTATTAAAGATATTCATGCTTCCCTCTCATTGTACCCAACAGGTGGCCTGCGAATTGCCTCAACTGGTGCACCAAGAATGCAGTTGAAGGATGCTATGGTGGTTCTTATTTTGGAAAAGTGTAGGTTAAAGGTAACTTGACCAATGGCATAAGGACTGCACAAGTCATCCGAACCTAAAACTAAAGAGGGACTCCATTGTTAATTTTCCATAAATCCCACTTCATATCAACAATAAACTTTTCCATCATATCTTATTAAGAATTCTAACAAAGTCATCTTTTATCTGCAACCTTTCAAGTGATGGTTCAATGATATAACAACTGGGTCTCACCTTGTGTGTGGACGGAACTAGGACTCAATCAGTGGCTGGATGATTTGTATTAGTCTTCAGAAGCATATTGTACATTGTAAGAGGAAAACGCTTTCTCCTTTTTAGTGTGAACTCAAGTGAAGAAGTGTGGGCACGTCAAGGAGGCATGGTTTTCCGCGGTTGGATAGAGAAATGAGAAAGAAACTTCGAAGGGAAGCAGACTGAGTTTGTAAATGCACAAATGGGGATTCAAATATTTGAAAAGGAGGGAGTGGACATTTATAGCATCAAAGTGAAAAAGATTAGAAAATAATACACTTAGTAAGTTGCATGCAAAACGCGTGCCTTAATATAAAAATTTGACAGTTGTAAAGGAATATGTTGGAAAGCTTGCACTTGGAAATTGGAATTCTTATTAAAAAAAAAAAAAACAATGCACCTATGTCCAGTGGAGGTAATGACCTATATAAGGGTCATTTGCAAGCTCCTTTTGCCACCTGTATGCATAACTGTGGCTACTCCATTTCTCCTTCCCTTTTTTTCTTGTGGTGACACATGACTTCAGCTAAACTGACTCCCTTTTTCTTAGTGTTCCATCAACTTTCCTTGAAAATAAAAATAATATAAGATAATTTTTTAATTTAAAATGCCAGTAAAACGAATAAAAACAAATAATAATAAAAAGATAATGCTAAAGTAATAAAAATAAAATAAGAGAAAACAAATAATAAAAGAAAGAAATAAAAATAAACAAACACACAATTAATAATAATAATTATTATTATAAATAAAGAAAATAAAGAAAAAGATTGGGTGGCCTCCCAATTAGCGCTACTTTAAGGTCATATTTAACTTCTTTGTCCCTTTTTTTGTAAGAATTGTCTCTTCTTTATGAGGGTTTATTACTAAAATTAATATTTGACTTTATTTGATTTGAGACTTTCAATCTTAATTTGCAAATATAGATTTTCGATCAATGGAGCCCGGTAATGTGAACTATTTCTCCATTGATGCTATTGACACCTAGTGGCGAAAACTATGTTCGTCATATATTGCAAAATTTTGAAAAAATAATCCAGATATAGAAGATTCACAAAAGTTATTATTTTAAAATCTAAATCAATTAACAGATTAGTTCTGTAAAGATTTGTGTCACTTATCAAAATCAACTTCAAACGGAAAGATTTAATATTATATCTTTTAGTTTTAATTTCATTATTTAAAAGGATATAAATTACTTTATTTCGCTATAAGATCGGCAAACTCTATTGGTTACTAATAATGAAGTTCTATGTTTAGTTTAAATGAATATTTGTACTCCCTCACATTATTATTAATGAATTACATTTCAAATAATGCAACAGTCACTTGCATATCACATAATAAGAAAAGGAAAATATAGCTATAATAAAACAAGAAAAATGCTAGACAGAGAACAGAACATAATCATTTGGGTGTTTGATCAGCTAGCAATATTTTTTCTTTGAAAAATCTAAATCATTGCTTGCATTTGGATATGAAAGAGCAAAAGTTCCATGTTGCCTATAAATCAATAAATCCCTATATTTGCCCATCTATATGGCTTCCAAATCTTGGGTATTATGTACAAATGCCCCTCGCCAAATCACTTTCTCTCCCCCTCCATCTAAGTGATAATTTATAGTCTAACTTCACTATATCTGGGAAAATCAAGAATTGATAGACCAATCATAGTTTTGGTAGACAATATTGATTGGACCTCCATCTCCTAATAGATGGGTCAAAAGGCCTGCTTTTGTTGCATCCAAGTAGTTGATAATCCACTTGAGAATTTCTTTTTCTTGCCCAAAATCTGCTTTGAACCTGCAATGTACAACAATAATATTAATATTAATTTTCTGAAAAAAAAAATTATGAAAAATAAAAATTACTTTCAAGCATTTATCCATTAATTGCTTCTTACCACTTCATGACTATTGCGAGATGAACTGTTCTCTTTCCCAAGTCTACTTCCATTCCATTTGTCTTAAAGAATTCTCTGGCAGCATATTTTAGTTCTGCTTCAACTCCTTGTGCTGTGAAAAACCTCACTGCGGGACTTGACCTTGTCCCGTAGCACAGTCCGAAATGAATTAATGGGTTAACTTTCTGAAGAGCTATCTGCCATTTTGTTCAACAACTTATTAATTCGGTTGGATTGGATTAGACAAAATAATATGATCGAGATTGAAAAAGTGTTTGCTTACCTCCAAGCGCTTGTCACCAGCAGCAAAAGGCCTGAGCAACGAGTAGGCAGATCTTTGATTGTTTCTCAGAATTCCGTTCTTGATTGAATTAAGCGAATAAGGAAATCCTCCTACAATGTATTGAAAGTCGGAAGAAATCGTTCTCCTATCGATTACCCCTTTTCTAATCACAGAATGGATGACCATAGCATTAAACAAGTTCAAAAAGAATGCCAGTTTCTCATTTGCAGAGAGTTCCATCAGATCCACCCTTTGAAGATCTTGAGCCAAATTTACATATCTGCATCAATGTCATGCATATAAATAATTATAAGTGATTTTGGTTTTTATTTATAATCTTTTCACATAATATTTAAAACAAATTCATTGGAAATTCATTTTATTTGAAAAAAAAATAATTAAAGAATTCAATTATAAAATAAATTTTCGTGTTCAGAATAAACAAACAAGTGACTCCACTCATGACTTCGAAGATATAACTTTGCTCCTCTTCATATAAATTTACTGATTTATACTTAAAGCATATTAATATTAACAATCTTTAACTATACTAAATATAAGAATATAATTTCATAAATAAACTATAAAAATTTTTAAGAAATTAATTTATTACAATGCAAGTAAATGCTATAAATTTAGAAATAATACCTTCTAAATTCCTCACTTTTGCTGATGGCTGCATAATCAAGATGGCGCCTGTCATCAGAGGCATAAGCCTCGAGTATCGCAGACATTATCTTATAAATCTTCTGGCCAATTTTTACTGCTGACTTTGGTTCACTGTCATTTGTACATCCTCGAAAATTATAGCATTTTGGAATGAAGGGTTCGTGCTCAAGAAAACGATACAAGTGATTTCCATCTTCAAACTCATTTTCCCTGGACAAATCAAACTCTTTGTATTTACAAAACGACAATACTTTCTCATCATAATGTATGCAAATAAGCAAGTAAATGTATAATTTTCTTACCCAAAAACATGATGAATGAAGTGTTTCCTTGCTATCCGCTTGCCAATCTCAACAGCCTACTTTCATTTATAATACGTTAGTATCATGATAAAATTTCTCACGTAGAAATAAGGTAGTTTCTTAAAGAATAGCATAAAATAATAAAATTCGTATACACATCCAAAAGATGAAAACAAAATCTAAAAGCAAAAAGAGTCATTGGAAGCTTAATTTTCCCTTTTAAATAAATATATATAACTGTTTGGATTGATAGATTCCAAATGGGATTATAGATTACTAAATCCATGGAATTTCATGTTCTATTATTTGATGAAAAATAAAATTTATTGATTTTAGAGATATTTTTAAAATAAAATTAAATAGTTTAAATTATATTTTTAATAAATATATAAATAGAGGGTAATTTTATTGTAAAGATAAAGCAAATAATAGAATATTACATCCACGTCACCGAAACAATCTTTCTGTTTTATACTGAAATTTTCTTTTCAGTCAAACAAAGAATTTCATCATTTATAAAATATTTAAATTCTGTCAATTGAAATCACCTCATAACAAGATAATAATCTTTTTTAATAATGATTTGAATATAATTTATACTAAATTTTCAAATTTGATACATAAAGAATATATATACAAAAAAAAAATAGAGATAATTTTAATTTGTACGGGTAAGAAAATGAAGGTTTGCAGTAATACTAAATGCTAATATGGATTGTAGTTGATATGCCATGTGAAATATAAGGTGTGAATAATGATGTGGTTAAATGTCTACTCATGGACAATGACAATGAATTTTAAAAAATTTTCTCAAGTACATTAGTTTTGAATATTCTTTCATTATTTTTTTTTTTTTTCTGAGCCAACAATTTAATATGTAATTAATTATTAAAAAATAATAAATATTAATATTGTCTAAAATATCTTCTAGAAATAAAAGGTATGGTAGATAATGTCTATTAATTTTTTTAACATATCAACTTGATATTTTAAATAAATATTAACATCGAAAAATATTTTTAAAAATCTTTTTTTATTTTTCTGATACGGCAGTTAAATAAGAGTAATTCAGGTGTGCATCGAAGATGCTATAATATATTAAGCCAAAAATGAGACCATATGTAGTAATGAAAGCCACCAAATCTGCCGAAGTCAAAGCCAATGCGCGTTTTTTCCTTTCACGAGACACGCAAAAGTGGAGCGGAACAAACCATAATTACCGATCACAGTTTCTTAAACTCTACTGTCAATCATTTCAACACGTTGGGTTGGACCACTAATTCGAATGTTGTATTGTATCGCTGTCAACTAAAATCCCAAAAATACATAATTTAACTTTAAAATAAAAAAAAGAAAAAAAATACTTATGTCACACTAAGATTGAAAATCAACTTTATAACATTTAAAATTTTCAATTTTTGTAGCCATATCACAACAGGCTAGTAACAAGTGTAATTTATATAGTTAGTACAGCTTTTCAAATAATAATTTTTATGCTTTTTAATTATCTAAAAAATATTTAATCGATCTAATTTTATAAATTTAAAAAATTAAAATATTTAATAGGTGTAATTTTATAAATTAAAATAGATTTTTTTAAAAAAAATTGACAAGTGAATTTATATATTGAGTCGGTAATCATAATTAAAAGGAATGATTCACATAGTTAAGCTTGAGCATACAACAAGCCAGCAAGAGTACAACGGCGCTGAAGGCATCCTTGTAATTATGTAGGTAATTAAAATTAAAAACATGGTTACATATGTACTTGCATTATCATTTATTTTCAACATACCAGCTTGGTTGTTAATCATGCTATCTACGTGTTCCTCATCGTTCGTGTTTTTTTCGTTTCTTACCAAACCCCTAAGCATTAATTGTTTTCAATCTGTTCTCTTTTATTTAAATTATATATTTTCAAAAATATATCATTTAATTATATTTAAATAATTAGTCACAAGTAGTTTCTTAATCAAGATTAAGCTAACGACATGTAACTAAAAATGAATAACATAAATAAAAATTATATTCAAATAAATTATAGAATCGGCTGTTATGTTTAATTTTAAATTTTGTAAATTAGGAAAGGAAATTTTATGAATAAATTATGATAATACATTTCTGATTTGAGAAAATCAATTTAACATATCGGTAGATTCATATGCAAAAATCAATTTAAAAATGAAAAAAAAAAAAAAAGCACATACAAATATTCTGGTTCTGTCTATTCCTATAATCACTGTCTCTCATTTGACTACTTTACTATTAACCGGAAAAGACTACCTCTTACCTATCAGGCTACCTCTCATTTTTGGGCAACGTCAACCCAAAAATCCATAGAAACTGACAACGAAATCAGCATCTAAACGAGAAACAAGTATGCTTAAAGTCTATCAAGAGTAATCTGACGGCCAAAAAGCGGGAACATGTGGAACACAATAAATCTTAATGCACAAGATAAAATGCAAACAAAAAATGCAAACGGAAATCGAAACACAACGGTTAGAAAGAACAAACAAGCCACGTGTACATACCTTCTTTCTGCCGCAATCCAAGTGCTGAATCAACACCTCCACCATCTGAGAACCCGCAAAACAATTCTTAACTATCTTCATCTTCATCAGACGGTCCTGAATAGGCAATCTCTGCCTCAAAACCCTCACGATCTCCACCATCTCATCGGACATCGTTTCCTCTTCTTCCTCTGTATCATCAAACCCGTACACAGGTGCTGCCGGAGCATCACCGGAACATTTACTCCGTAACATCTCCTTCAACCTCTGATCGAAACCTCCACTGTTCCTCAACGAATTTAAAGCGACTAAACCACCGAATAGCTTATCATTGAAGAAAATCTGCGGCACAGTCGAAGTCCCTGTTCTCTCTATCAACTCCTTTTCTCTTTGAGGATACACATCGATGTTAATTTCAACGAATTTCAACCCTTTTTCTCTGAAAAATGATCGAACTGCCGTGCAATCCCTGCAATTTGACCTCGAGAAGAAACTTATCCTCCCCTTAATTGATTCATCGTCGTTTTTGAGTCTTACTACCACTTTGAGCCCCGATATGCTGAACTCGGTCACGTCCGAGTCAGCACAAGTCATCTTACTCTCGTCATCGCCAGTTATATTTCGTAAAGACGATAATCTACTTGCAATCGAAGCCGATAAATTATTGCTTCTCTCTTTAATGAATTTTCCGATGGACGGCATGTCGACTGATAAACTTCCCGATAAAGATTTTGATCTGTTCAAAATATCTCCGTTGCGTTTTGGTTCAATACCTGGTGGTGCCTCTGGCTTTGGAAGTTGAGTGAGAGGCTGGATTATTTGTAGATGACCGTTGTGTCCAACGGCTATATTCTCCTCTTTCGACACGTGACTGGTGTGGGGCGAGATAACTTCTTCAGTATCGGCTGATTTCTCAGGCACGCGACTATCGGTAGAGATAGTTTCGATATTTTCCGATTTCTCAGCCGTTAAATCCTTTTCATCCGCTAACTTTGTCTCCTTGATCTCGACTTCACTGAATTCCTCCCGTTCTTGTTCTTCTTGATTATCGTGATTATTTATATTCCAACTCAAGCTTGCCGGGATCTCCTTCCCAAAAGTTCCGCTTACTTTCCGGCCATCGTCAACTGCGTTTGCCGGCCGGTTGTGTTCTCCGTTCGATAGCTCCATTTCTCTGGGGGAAGGAAAGAGAAGTGATAGCTATAGCAGGAGGTGGAGAGAACGATGAAATCGGGAAGATTTAATGGAGGAGAATATATATATGGGAGGTTTAACGAAGACATACCATAAAAAACCAGAAAAGGTCAAATAAGACACTGATAATCTTTTTGGGAATGTATTTATTTAATTAGATTCGGTAAATAAATAGAATTAGTTTTTTGGTCCTGTTTTGTCCGGGCCTTGTGATTTTCCCACGATGTTGCCTCCTCGCCGGCCTATTAAAATGTCAATGAACCCCCCAAAGCGTATTTATCGGAGAAAATTTGTATCAACCGAAATTACTAAACCATGGTATGGATTGAGCAATTGCATTGGAGCGAAAAGGTTCCCACTGTAATTTCATTTTGTTTGCCGCAATTGCCGTCATGAAGTCAAGGACGCATTGGCCACATTGGACTCACCTAGAGCGGACCAGTGGTTTGATTAAAATCGAAACTGAATTGAAACCAGTTCGATGAATTAGCTTTTACAAATTATTCACTTTGATGCAGGTCTTGCAACTGATATAATAACTTCTGTTTACAACCTATGCATGATAAAATTGGACGGTATTAAGTATAAAGCTTTAAGGCTCAAATCATCAATATTTGAGGTCAAACCTTTAAATAAACTCTGAACTTTACGAATTGTAATAAATATATCTTAAAATGACCTTAATCCCTCAAGCATCTCAAAACAACCTTTTTGTAAAAATTGCACCACAAATCTCAATTTGGTCAAAATTGTAGAATTAAAAAATAGTTTCATAGATCTCATACTGTCTCTTGAATTAGCTAACCCAAAGGAATGGTTAATTCTTCAAAACGCACCGGTTCACTCACAACTTGAAAACATTTCTCTATCTCTCTCTTTTTGTCGACCTATCTTCCTCAAATCACTCCCAAATAGAATCTCTAATTCGTATCACTCATCTCTTCACTATAAACCTAATCATGAAAATTTGATTGGCGTTTAATTAGTAAAGAAGGGTTTGCACATTGAAATAGGAAGGAAGAAGGCCAAAAAAGACTGGTATGAGTTCAAATCTTACTCTTTTAATGAAATACTTTCTGTGTTCGATCTACAATATTGAAATGACTAAAAAATAAAACTAATTTGTTGTCATAAGCATTTGTTGTACTTGAGTTTGTTTTTATAAGCATTTATTGTACTGAGTTTATTTTTATAAGCATTTACTATGTTGGGTTTGTCTATATAAGGTTGTAATAATACTTTATGCTTACCAAATTTGGTGACATCCTTTCTATCAAACAAATCGATTTAACTTTTTTGCAGTTATCAGTAAATTAAATTAAAAATGTTATTACAGTATATATAAATTTACAGTTGCTCTAAATTTGCCATTTTTTATCTATATATGAATAAGAAAGGATTTGGGCCAAAAGAGATATGATGGTGTGGTTCATTACATCAATATATTAGTTTTTTGGAAGGCAGGAAACATGTTTTAACAAAGGGACCCAAAGTATTTTGAACATCAGAGGAAGAAGGAGAAGAGAGATCGGTATGCGCACAGTAGAGAGGTGCGTTTGAAGGATTAACCATTTTTTTGGATTAGCTAACTCAAGGGACAATATGAGATCCATGAAACTTTTTTTTAATTGTATAATTTTGATCAGATTGAGATTTATGGTATAATTTTTACAAAAAGGCCGTTTTGGAGTACCTGAGAGGTTAAGATCATTTTAAGATATATTTATTACCATTTGTAAAGTTCAGAGTTTACCTGATGGTTTGATCAATATTTGAAAGAAATTTAGCATTTTTGGATGCTTAAATCAAGAAATGATAAAAATTACCATTAAACACTTTCAAAGAAATATAGAATAAGAAAATCATTAAATATCATTCTTAGATTCTCATATTTCAATTATGCACTTATTCATAAAAGTAAAACCTTTATTTTTAGCAAATATATAATATAAATCCCATTATTATTCATTTAAGTCGCGATTCCTAAATTTATTCTTTTTCTTGCACTTAGGATAGTAATTAATTCAAATAGATTATTTACAAAGTTTTAGGCCCCTATAAACTCAAAGTGGAATCCATAAGGCACATAGAAGGAAATAAAGACGAAAAGTTCGAAAGTCATAATACAATAGACCAGTGTGGTTTAAAATTTTAAAATATTTTTTTATGATATTGTATGTTGTTATTGCTCATTATTTATATTGTCCATTATTTTTTTTACAATATTAAGTATTAATTATATTTTTTCTTTTATATTAAAATTAGTGTTAGTACCCTCCCGATGTGCGGAATAATATTAAAAAATAAAATAATATTTTATAACATCATTAAAAAATAATAAAATTATATAATAAAATAATCATCAAATACATTATAAATATGCAAATCCATTCAAATACCCAATTAAAAATTTAGGTGTGCAAATCCATATAGAAATTCACCATTTTTTATTTATAATTTATTATAATTAATTATTTATTTATTTGAAATATTAATGTATTACTTGTTCTGTGCTGTGTGTCGTAAGAGTGTGAATGTCATACTTTTTTAAAAATTATCATATTTTGTGGGTTCTCATATCTCAAGTTTTATGTCCATGCAACCTAACTCCTAACATATCTCAAGTCCTACTCCATTGACCAAACTAATAAATTAAATTCTTTTTTTAATTCATAATTAAAAATGAAATGTCTTTTTTAATTTGTTTTTATGTTAATGAAATAAGAAATTAAGTTCTTTTTTATTTTTTATTTATAATTTATTATAAGTGATTATTTATTTATTTAAAATATTAATATATTATTTATTCTATATATTGTATGTTAAGCATGTTGATGTCTTAATTGTTTAAAAATTATCATATCATGTACATTCTTGTATTTTGTGTCTGTACAACCTAATTTTTGATATATGAGATTACTTTATATACCAAGCCAATCAATTAAAATATTTTTTAATTACCAATAAAAATGAAGTTTTTTTTTTTAGTTTATTTTTATCTCAATGAAATAAGAAATTAAAGTTTTTTATTTTATGTTTATAATTTATAATAAATAATTATTTATTTATTTAAAATATTAATGCATTACTTATTATGTTTAATGTGTCATAAGCATATTGATGCCCTACTTATTTAAAAATTATTATATCATATGCATTCTCGTATCTTGTGTCTCGTGTCCATGCAATCTAGTTCTGGAATATGAAACTACTCTATATACCAAACTAATTAATTAATATGTTTTTTAATAACCAATGAAAAGTGAAATGTTTTTTTTCTTTAAATTTATTTTCGTGTCATTGAAATAAGAAATTAGTTTATTTATTTATTTTATATTTATAATTTATTACAAATGATTATTTATTTATTTGAAATAGTAATGTATTACTTATTTTGTATTGTGTGTCCTAAAAGTATGGATGTCATATTTTTTTAAAAATTATTGTATTTCGTACGTTCTCATATCTCATGTCTTGTACCCATGTAATCTAACTCTTGACATATGAGATTACTTGTTAAGACCCGTTTCCATGAGAAGGACCGACACTAGGGCCTGGTAAAGCTTAAGGCCACCAAGGTCCATAGTAAGCCTAATATCTTATTTTAACACCATAATTATGTGAAAATATTCTACAAGTTGGTCCATTATATTTTTAATGATTCAAACTATTACAAGGCCTTATTTCATTCAACTCAACCGTTCCCATAAAATTTTAC
>CANUEP010141015.1:0-32760 GCA_947857235.1 Jatropha podagrica | reverse complement strand
ACCTCCAAAAAATATTCCGGGACCAGTTCTACGATCCTCATAATTTTTCGGACGTTTCAAGTACCATTTTGGCATACTTTCGGTGAATTTCCAAAATGGCCTTTGGTCCGGCCGGGCTGTTTGCAGTCCGGGAAAATAGGCTTTTTGAACCTAAAAAATTGGGTACTAAAGGCCGACCGTAGCCGCTGTCGCCGCCGGCGATAGCGGCTATCGCCGCAGCGGCTGCCGCCGCTGCGGCCGACAGACCTTCTAGTTTTCCTCGTTCCGGAGAATTCTCAAAACTGGCCTTTTGAGCCTCAAAATTTGAGTATTCACACCTCCCTATTAGAAATCTCAGCTTGTCCACTCATTTGAGGATGGTAGGCTATGGAAACTTGTTGCATAACTCCATACTTCTTTGGAAGGTTGGCCATGACTTTGTTGCAAAAATGTGTCCCTTGATCGCTGATGATGGCTCTAGGAACTCCAAAACTGCAAAAAATATGAATTTTAACAAAACTTACCACGATTTTGGCATCATCAGTCCTCGTAGCCTTGGCCTCCACCCACTTTGACACATAATCCACAGTAAGCAAAATGTATGGGTTCCCAAAGGACGTTGGAAACGGTCCCATGAAATCGATGCGCCACACATAAAAAATCTCACATATCAAAATAGAAGTGAGTGGCATTTGATCTCTCTTGCCTAAATTACCGGTCCACTAGCAGTGCTCACAAGCTTTGCAAAATAGGAACGAGTCACGGAACACAAAAGGCCAAAACAAGCCATAATCCACCACCTTGCGAGCAGTCCGACTAGGTCCAAAATGTCCACCACACGCATAAGAGTGACAGAACTGCAGTACATCTTGAATCTCCGTATCAGTTATGCATCTACGAATGACCTGATCAGAGCAAAATTTCCAAAGGTGAGGGTCATCCCACACATAGTACTTGGACTCCCGGTAAATTTTATCCCTCTTATTCCTAGATAATTCATCTAGAAGTGAACCTATGACAAGATAATTGACAATGTCAGTAAACCATGGAATAAATTTATCATTCAAACCATAAAGATGTTCATCCAGAAAGTCATCCTTTAAAGGAGATGGCTTCTCGTTGAATGTTAACTGGCTGAGATGATCAGCAACTAAGTTTTCTTAGCCCTTCTTCTCTTTTATCTCTATATCAAATTCTTGAAGAAGAAGTATCCAACGAATCAAGCGTGGATTTGACTCCTTCTTGGTGAGCAGGTACTTAAGGGCCGCATGATCAGAATACACAATAACCTTAGTCCCCAATAAGTAAGACCAAAACTTCTCCAATGCAAACACAATCGCCAAAAGCTCTTTCTCCATGGTAGAGTAATTGCACTGTGCATCATCCAGCATCCTTGATGCGTAATAGATCACATGCGGATTCTTCCCCATTCGCTGTCTAAGAACATCTCCTACGGTGCGGTTACTCGCGTCACACATGATCTCAAAAGGATAGTCCGAATTTGGAGGCTGGATAATAGGCACAGAAATCAACTCCTCTTTCAACTTGTAAAAAGCCTCTGTGTATGCCTCATTGAACTCAAACGGTGCATCCTTTTGAAGTAGCCGGCACAAAGGTTGTGCTATCTTTGAAAATTCCTTAATGAAATGCCTGTAAAATCTTGCATGACCAAGAAAAGAATGAACTTCCCACACGCTGGAGGGTAAAGGAAAATTTTTATCACGTCAATATTAGCCTTATCTACTTCTATACCCCTTGAAGACAGTATGGCCTAGAATCAAACCTTTTTCCACCATGAAATGACACTTTTCATAATTTAAAATCAACTTTGAATCTAGGCATCTTTCCAAAACCCTAGTGAGATTAACTAAGCATTCATCAAAAGAATCACCATAAATGTTGAAATCATCCATGAACACTTCTATTATATTTTCTACATAATCTGAAAATATACTCACCATACACCTTTGAAACGTGGCGTCTCACTTGTATATCCAAATTGACTGTCCCTTTTGGCCACTAAAATGACAAGATAATATCTTGTGTTCTTCATAAAATTTGTAGTTCTACTTCTTAGCTTTCTAAATCATCCTCTTGTGTCTATTTGAATACCTATAGCTCAACTTATGATCTTTATACCAAAATTGGTTATGTTGAATCATGTTTGGATTGTTGGTCTATGTTCATGGGTTTCTTTCACCCTCTTAGAAAATTATCTGGACTATGGTCCCTTCATGATATTTGTATCATTTTATCTTATCTTTTAATGAGTTAAGTTTCACTCAATTTGAAGTCCTAAAACTTCAGTTATACCCCGAGAACACGGCAAAGGTCAGTTTATGAAAATGCTAGAAATTTCTTGATTTAAGTACTTTTATACTATATTAAGTATATTTATTTTGAATATGTCCAATTGAATTTATTTTATTAAGTATAAAAAAAGGGAGAATGTGATAATTTTAGTGAGTTATAAGTTCATGAAATTTTGTGAGGAATATGTTAAGTTATAAGATATTTTGCAAAGGATTTATGTATACGTAACAAGTGTTAATTTTAAAATATTTTTGGATAAGAAATGGTGAATGAGAAATGAGACTATTTGTTGAAGAATGCATTTATTTTGGGCTCTACTATAGATGATCCACTTGTAGTATGATGAGATGTATTGCGATATGTGAGCATGCTCGGGTTATCAGCCTGTTTATTTATGTGGAGCTATGATCATAAGCTAGGGTTATCAAACCTTATTAATAAGCGGATGCGCATATTATGAAATGGGGGTGGCGCTTTCATAGGCCACGATTATACGATGGCGGTAGTGCTTTCACAGGCCACGATTATACGATGGGGGTGGCGCTTCCACAGGTCATGATTATATGATGGGGGTGACGCCTTCACAGGTCACGATCGAATCTACTTACATTCTTTCTGTTTAGTACAAGCCTAACTAAGAATGAAATTTTATTATATTATAAAGAAGGAGAACTCATGTATGTTATAATATTTTTATGGTTTTCATAGTGTCAAATTTAATTAATGTGATTGTGGTATTTATCCTATATTTAATTTGAGCATCTAAATGCATTTTCGGGAATGGTTATTTGGCTTTTCGTATTATTTTCATTATTGATTATTTAGCACCACTGAGTCTTCCACTCAGCGCGTTGATTTTTATCACGCGTAGGTTAGGAACAGAGGACACCTTTCAGGACCAAAGGAGAGCATCAGAGTAGATATAGTATTTTGGGTAGGATATACCTTGTATAGTGATTTTGGCATGTACAAAGAAATTGTAAATGCTGAAGACTGTATATATTAAGTTTATTATTAATTAAGAGTTGTAATTAATTAAGTAATGACTTTGATTATATTTTGGTGTATGAATATCAACAATTACATCTAAAATGAATGGGTTATAATATTGATGATAGAATCTAAATGTAAAGGATGATTATTTAGAAGTGCTTGCTAATGATTTGAGTTGAATTGAAGTTTTGGGGTTTGGAGAAGTTATATTGAAAGTGTGTATATTTTCTTTATGTGGCAAGTTAATTTTTAGGGGAAACTCTTGTGAAATTTTCATAGGAATTTCTTTAAACCTAAATTTTATTTTTTTTAATTTTTAATTACTTGCCTCCTTATGAAAATCTAACCACTTCTAATACGCGATCTAGAGTTAGTAAGTGAGATAAGGCGGTGCTCCAGCATCGAATGTGGTGCTTGTCGTCTGGTTCTTCGGGGATTGGGCGGCCGGTGTTACAACCTAAAAATTGAGAAATTAGAAAAATGAAAGGGAAAAGAAATATTAGTGCACTAACCTTCAAAACAAGCTTAAAGAAGCTTGGAGAGCCTCAATTCTTGGCTTTCTCCTTCCCTTTGTAAGAGGGTTCTCCAACTTCTTCAAACTAGGAAATATTCACATTAAAATTAAGAAATGGTAAATGAAAGAGATGGAGCGTGATTTAATGCATCAATTACATGTCCTAACCATGAATTTTACTTATTAATTCACAAAACTCATAAATCACAACTTACTTTTGGTAGAAACTCCAATTCTTAAGCTTATGGACTCTAAAAACTACTTCTCTTACTTAGTTCTTCAATCTAAATCAACAAGCTTTGGTTTAATTCATCAAATTTATGATAGTTTAGAGGTAGGGAAATTGAAAGAAATGGGAAAGAAGATGAAGAAGAAGTTGGCGTTGGAACAGTGGAGAAGAGAGTGAATAGTGTTGCTTGATGAGTTTCCACTTTAAGTGGCAAAGTCAAACTTGACTTCCCAATTTTATGTCAAATGCGTGGCTATGATCAATTTTCTAGTATTCTCATTCAATGGCTCTAAATATTCATTAATTAATTCTCCTCTAATCATTATTTAACTCCACCAATCAATTAAATTAATTCCTCAATTATTCCTTAACATATTACACTAGAAAACACTATTCATTAAATGCCTTAATTCTCTAAAAATATTTGTGAAATATTTTCTACCCACCTAAATCATACAAACATGCTCCAAAAATATTAAATAAAATACTAGACATGCATAGTATTTTTTTCGAACCGAAATAATACCAAGTCTCGGACCGATGGTACTATCCGGTAAATCACTATTATCAACACTAAAAAATAACACTGAAAAATGGATTGTTACAAAAGGGGTTGGAAATTTTTGTTAGAGATCAAAATTCATGGAGATTAGAAAACAGAAACACAAAATCAAAATAAAAAAATAACACAAATCAATTTTCTTTAAATATCCCAAGAAATCTTTGTAGTTGTGGAGAGAGTGTGTGTTTCCAGTAAGCATTAAAAGTTATTTTATGGTTCAATACACTTCCTAAAGCTTGAATCAAACATAATCCCGGATCATTAACCAAGGATTGAAGTTCTTAAGGTGTTCTTCACCATTTTCAAACAAATCAAGCATTTGTCTTGAAAATATGCTAACTGAGAGTCTAGTCCTATTTTCTTATCATTTTCAGCTTATTTTAAGTATTAAAACTTTAAAAAATTAAGTTTTTATGAGAGGAACATACCAAAACCCGATTTTGCAGCAAGTCTGCTGCATTTCTAGGCAGCAAAGGCATCGACCTTAAGCTAAGGCGTCACTCCCTACGCTTAAGGTGCATGCCTTAAAGCAAGGGTTGGCGTCATAAGCCTTATGGAGCCTAGAAATGCCTCAGACTTCTGTTCTTAATTTGACTTCGATCTTTTGGTGATAATGAACTCCAGTTACCTTGGTATGTGATGAAAATCACTTCTAATGATGTGAGTTCATAGTTCCAAAAGTTAAATTAATTTAAAATACTCAAATCATGCCTAGATTTTGTGATCAAGGTGGGTTAAGTTACGGTGTAGAACTCATTTTCGATTCGAATATTGTGATTTATGAATTTTATTCATCATTTTGAGATGAATATTGTAATTATGAGCTTGAAACTTTGTTATAAATCTTCTAACATTTAATTTATGTACTTTTAAATATGTGTTCTATATTATATATTAATATATCTATAATATTTATATTATATACTTTATGTTTTTATTTCCTTTCTGATTGTTAATTTAATAATTTAACATTTATTTTTTGCAATTTATTTTAATGCTATCTATTTCTATCTAACATTTTCACTTTGATTTTAATATTCTAAAACCTACATTCATCATAATTGTATATATTGTGTAATTGTACGTGTAATGATCTTGTTATTAATCCAAAAATATTGTGATCTAATTTGTTTTGTTTGGTGATTTGAGATTATGAGGATAGATTGTTGTAATTTGATATGGATCCATAGGATCCTCATTTCTACTGGTCTATAATAAGTATTTCATAATTTATTTGTAATAATTTTCATTTTCTTTTGTTGATTTATATTAATTATAAGGATCGAGAATTTGTAATGGTTAATTGGGTAGAGTGTATTTTAAGAAATGACCTGTAATTCTTTTCTCCTCCCTCTTTCTTTATGATTGCTTATTTTTTATGTTGGATGAATGTTTAGATTGCGATAACATACTTGGATGACATTGGTTTCAAAAATTGCATAAAATGTTTTACATCTCAATTAAAATTAATATCATAATTAATAAATAATAAATATTCAGACAATTATGATGCCGGTTTAGATCGGACGGAATGGGTGCCTAACACCTCCCCATCTCCATATCCAACTCCTGAATTCACTCTAGTTAAAACTAGATTAATTGTCTTTAAAAAATTAATTAATCTGAAAATTTTTCCCTAGTTTTAGGGTGACGACTCCAAAATTTTTAAAACCTCACCAAAGTAAGGAAATCATTTCACTGAGAATTAAAATGGGTTTGATAAAATCGATTTTATTGAATAAAATAAATCAAGTCCATTTGATTTGATACTCTCAAGTGACTCTTGGAAAAACTATGAGATAATGAGAAAGCCCGTCGTCCTCAAAAAGTTTTGTTTAAGTTAGGTTTTGATGGAAAATGGGGTATCTGAGGATGAAGTTATTTTTATTTTCCCTTTTGAAAGGAAAAAATAAATTTGAACGGGCTTGGTTCTTTATTAAACCCATTCGTCTACTTAGAAAAAACAATTCTCTTACTTTGATAAAAGTTTTATTAAAAATAAAGTCGTTACCCATATTAGGAAAAAATTTTCAAATTAGTTGATTCTTTGGAATCGAATAATTTGGTTTTAAACTAGAGACATGATTGGGAGTTGGGTAAAAAATGAGAAAGTATCAGGCACCCATTTCACCCAAATAGACTGACCTCCACGTTGTCCAAACATTCACAATAATAAATAATCCAATTAACTAAACATTGAGATGTAGAAGCTTTTTATGCGCTTTTTCAGAAGACCATGTCATTCATACATGTTATTGCAACTATAAAACATAAAATAATCATCCACAAAGAAGGGGGAGGAGAAAAGGTTACAAGCCATCTCCTACAGTATAATCTACCCTTAACCCTCAAAATTTTCCAAACCTAAGCTAAATATTATATTGAGGATGACGTGGCTTCCACATGCGTCTCATGATTTTCTCAAGAGTCACTCGAGTAAACCAAATTAAACGGGCTTGGTTCATTTTGATTCTTAGAAATTATTTTATCCAATTCCATTTTAATACTCAGAAAGGGTTTCCTTACTTTGGTAAGGTTTTGAAATTTGTTTGGAGTCACCACCCTATTTTTCTAAATTGGGGAAAAATTTCTCGGATTAATTAATCCTTTGGAACTAATTAATCCGGTTTTAACCAGATTGAGTTCGGGAGTTGGGTATGGAAATGGGAAGATGTTAAGTATCCATTTCTCCCGGTCTAAAGCCGGCCTCCTAATTGTCTGAATATTCATTATTTATTAATCGCGATATTAATTTAATTTGAGATGTAAAACATTTTATGCAATTTTGGAAAAGATGTCATTTAAGCATATTATCACAAATAACAAAATTAAATCATCCACAAGAAAGGGGGGGAGGAGAAAAGATTACAAACCATCTCCTAATAATACATTCTACCCATTTATCCTATTACATATTCCCAATATTACTTCAATTAATACAAATGAATAAAAATAAAATTATTACAAACCATATGAATAAATTACATCAAACTCAGAACATTACAACAACAATTTCAACAATTACAATACATTCAAACATTCATGCAATATGATTAATGCAAGAATTACTCAAAAATCACCAAAACACAAACGTTAGTTCAAAAATAAGATAAACGTTAGTTCAAAAACAATGTTCATCTTGTTAGATGAACAAATTTCACAAATCCCAACAAGAAACAAAATTAAAATCATCAACGTACTCATTTGGATCAAACGTGGATTTTCGACCCTTAGGCCTTAACCCACTTCAATCTCAGAATCTAGGCACGATTTGAAGTTTTTATGTTATTTGTTTTCTGAGTTAATGCTCTTACACCACTGGGAGTGACTTTTGCCCCATACCAAGGTAATTGGAGTCTAGAAACGTCAGAAAACCTAAAAAAAAAAAATAAGAAAACCAAAAATCTAGAGATTTCTAGGTTCATGTGGCTCGAGCCAGAGGCATTTGGTGTGAGCCACTTGCAACTGGCGCACACCAGATGCAAGTGCCTTGCACCAAATGCGTCTGGGTTGCGCCAGTTCATGATCTCATACCTCTAGAAGTGATTTTCATCCCATACCAAGGTAATAAGAGTCTATAAACATCAGAAAATTGAAAATGAGTAAAAACCTAAAATCTAGAGGTTCTTGGGCTCAATTGATGCGAGCCAGTTGCAACTGGAGCGAGTCAATTACAAGTGGCACGAGTCAGTTGCATCTGCCTTGCGCCAGAAGCAACTTCCTTGTGTCAGTTGCGACTTCCTTGCACCGGTTAGGCCCAGAAAGCTGTAGATTTCAGCAAAATCGAGTTTTTATGCGTTCCTCTCACAAATAACCAAATTTTTAGTGATTTATCTATTTATATGAATCGAAAACAAAGAAGAGATGGGTTTTAGACTCTTAGTACCTTGTTTTGAAGGAGAATCGACAAATTTGTTTGAAGTTGATGAACACCTCAAGAACCCTTGATCTTTGAAGATGATCCAAATCTGTATCAATTTCATTTCTGAAAGTGTTTGTGTGTGTAGAACTCACTGACTATCCTAGAAACACTCTCTCACACAATCAAATTAAGAAAACTCTTATGATTTTTAAAGAAATGGAGTTTAGATTATGTTTTGATTTGATTTTTGGTGTTTGATTTTATGTTTTGTGTGTTTTTCTTGTTGATTTTCTCTCAAAACAAGTTTTGCTCAACCACAAAAATGCCAACCCCCAAACCACAAAAATTTATAGGCAAATGGGTGTTCTGGCACTATTCACTGCCCATGTGGCATGTTGGCCCCACAAATACTCGGTTTTCAATTTTTCATAGAATCATTTCAAATGGTATGTGTATCAATGTAAGTCATGAAAATCTATGCCATGTGCACCCGGGACTTATTTTCGGACCCTATTTCGGCACGAACCCCAAAAACGTGAAAACGATTTAATGGATTCAGTTTCTTATCTTAGGATGATTAGTTTAAGAATCGAATCAATTGGACATTCCAAACTTGTTCTACCACGAGAAATGTCATCACCACTGATGGGTCCCTTAAGGATCTCTAATGGGCCCCACAAGTGGACCCCACCAGCAAACCGACCCGATTTTCATGAAATTGGTCCGGGTGATGGACAGAGTGCCATAGGACACCGAGGCACGTGCTAGGTGAATTAGAGAAGTGCTTTTGGGTCCTATTTTTCCAAAAATGTGAAAAAGGTGCTAAGGGTTGCATTTCCTAAACCTCTTCTTCGGGATCAAGTTCCTTGGATGCTTCAACCTCTTCTTAGCATTACAGGCTATCATCATCGAGTCTATTTTTGGGGCAAAAATTGAGCGTCTACATATATCAAGCAATTAATAGAAATCCTTATGGACCCTTTCACATTTTACAATAAGAATAAAAACATAAACCCATTCCATAAAAAACTAAGCACAAATATAAACACATGTTCACAGAATCATAAATCAACAATAACTTACAAATTCACACAATAAATCAATAAGTATGAACATAAGGAATGTAAATATTAAAAAAGTGATAAATGAAGGGTTAGAGCAATAATATTAAACATTAAATTAAAGAGTAAGAAAATAAAAGACATGAATGATAAAAATAATTTGTAATAAGCTAAAGGCTAGAAATTTAAAGTTTTGACAAGATTTAAGCTCATGGCCTTGATGTTCATCCTTAAGGATGAACAAATCCTCCAATCACTCCTCTCAATCTTATTTTTATTATTTATTCGATATATTTATGACCTAAAATGCATTACAAACCATTTAAGTTCAGAGCTTGGCAATTAGATCTCCAAATCAGGACATTTATTAGGTTTTTACATATTCAAAACCCTGCACAGAGGACTATGGCATTCACCCCATGTTTATGGCACATGCCACACGTAATCGCATAGGGCCTTTTCCTTATCAAGAAGGCTTCTCAGTTTATTTGGCAAAAATAGGGGATTTCTGGGCAACTGTGGCATGAGCCAGAGGGAATACTATTGGCCTCACATGACAAAGAAGCAAAACCTCTTGTTTGGTTGATCCTAAGTTTCCATTTTTAGTTTTTGCTTAAGGAATCAATAAATCACAACTTAGATCAAAGGTAAAAATAAGTTTTCTTTGATTCTTGAGTTGAGTTTTAAAATATCAATAGTTTCCCTTTGGTGTCTTAAAGAAAACCCCTTTTGGCACACCCCCAATGCCTATTTATAGGCAAATGAGGGTGGGTGGCCATCTTTTAGGGTTGACATAGAAAAAATGCCATTGTCTGGCCCTACAATGAGAATGGGCCCATTTTTATCAAATCAGACTAGGTGGCATGCAAAATGAGGCGACGCACGATGAAATGCATCATGCAAGCCCAACATGCTTCTTGAGCTTGATTTTTTAGTGAAACGCCTGGTTACTCAAAAAGGTAAAAATGGCTAAACATGTAGATAATCTCTGCCACAGACCCTCGATTTAATGATCAGGGCGATCGAGAATCCTGATCCAATTTTGTATAAAAAACAATGTATCATTACTAAACCTTTCAGGGGCAATATTTAAGCATCTACAGTTTGCCCCCACTTTGATATTATTTTGCTTTTCATTCAAAACGTCATCAAAGAGTAAAGTAGATGTGTAAGTGAAGAAATACTTAACTGATTTATTTTCTCAGAATGGCTTGGATGGATGAGGTGCGCAATCTTGGCAGTTTCGCTGGGATTTGATAATGTTCCATTTTGGGAGGTTTTACTTTTGGACAGTTATAATTGGAATGAGATGCACCTCATGGGCAGTTTTAACTAGTAATACCTCGATCAGTCTAGTGCCATTATGACATTTGATAGATGGATGGATTGCACTGTGGTGATATTTGGTGACTTTTATGGCTATTTTGCACCTTTCAACTACATTAATTGTGATACTTCGGTCGGTCTAGTACCATTACAACATTTAATAGATGGACGAATTATGCCATGGTATTTTTGGCGACTTCTACAGATATCGTGCACCTTTCAATAGCTTTAACTGGCATTACTTCGATCGGTCTAGTGCAATTATGGCATTTGATAGGTGGACGAATTGTGCCACGGTGAGTTTTGGCAACTTTTGTGGCTATCTTGTACCATTTCACGACTTTAACTGATAATATTTTGATCGTTCTAATACCTTTATGACATTTGAAAGATGGACGAATTGTACCATGGTGATTTTCGGTGACTTGTGTAGCTATCTTGCACCTTTCGATGGCTTTAATTAGACAATGCTCTACTTTGGGAGGTGTGCCACTTTAGACAACTTCAACTGGGAAACTCCACTTTAGAAGGTTCGCCACTTTGGATGACTTAACTAAGAAAACTCCACTTTGGGAGGTGCGGCACTTCGGTTGACTTAATTACGAGAACTCCACTTCAGGAGGTGCACCACTTCGGACAACTTAATGGGGAGAACTGCACTTGGGAAGGTGAACCACTTTGGACGGTTTAACTAAAGAAACTCCACTTTGGGAGGTGCGCCACATTAGATGGCTTAATTGGGAAAACTTTGCTTCAGGAGGTGCATTACTTCGGGTGACTTAACTAGGAAAATTCCACTTCAGGAGGTTCCTGCAAAATAAATCTTGCAATACAAGGGAAAAGCGGCACTTCAGTCGGTTATGGTTAGAAATTTTTGTGATTAGGCTAAAAAAAGAGTGCACATGTGACACATGGTTTTGCATAAAAGTGCATGAGTTTCCGTGAGTTCATGTGTATTATTGTGTGAACTTGATTGTTCGTGAACTTGTGTGTGCTTGTGTGTGTTTTATTGAAAATTCTTCCTTGACATGCAAAATGAGACAACTTATCCATGGCCAATGATGTAATGCCCTTGCTTAGGTGGCTAGTCGGAGATGGGTTGCTAGCTAAGTATATGAGTTAGACACGATTAGTGGACCATTCGGACCAAATAGGCCTGAACGCTTAAGTTAGGCCCAATAACCATTAAAAAAGGTGAAAGTGACATCACTTAATCACTTTCAACCTTTTATTCTTTTTCTCCTTTCAAATTTTCTCTCTTCTCTTATACATTCTTTCGCAACCAAAACAATCATGGTGATTAAAAGTGTCATAGACTAGCTTTGGGTGATGTGGTGATCGACCCAGTAAGGCACTCTGTGAGTCATGGTATGAAATTATGAGAATTTATTCTGAATGTGGGCATGACTATTTGTTTCTAGCATGACTTGCCCAACCACCTTTGTTGTGGTGCGATCGAGGTATTTCAAAAAAATTGATTTGATGATTCAAGCATTTTAGGCTTGTGATGAGCCAAAGTGGCATGCGCCATAGGAGTTGTGGCGTGCACCATTCTGGTTGTTGTTTGGCTGGTTTGCATGCTTATGGCATGCTCCACAAGAATTGTGGTGTGCGCCACTTGAGATATGGCTTGCACCATGATGCCTGCTTTATTCTTCAGTAATTTCTCTTTTATTTTCTTTACCAACTTCTATTATAACATGAAAAATGCATGCTTTTGCACTCTATCAGCATACTAACGGAGGTTTTATTCTTGTAAAAAGGTGTGAAGCGTGGGAAATCCGGCGATAACACCTTTGCAGCCAGTGAGTGATTTGACTAGCTACCTGAGCAAGTTTAAGAGCATGTCCGGGTGGCAGGCTTTGATCATTTTATAGACAATCTTCCTCGGCTATAGAGGCAGACTCTACCATCTGGCATATTGGTGCTTGTGGAGCAATGGATCAGTTCCATGCATACATTCCACTTGCCATTCACCAGGATGATTATCACACTGATAGACTTCACTACTATCATCGAGTTTTCATTTGGAGGATGATCAGTGGTCTTCGATGAAGGTTGAGGACGCTAGATTGTTTAGGCTTGTGGGGGAGTCTTCGAGCTGCTATTGGCATGGAGCACGCTATTACTAATGAGATAGATACTTTAGCATCTATTCTCATTATTAGGAGCTACCTTGGGGGCAAGTTGCTGAGACGGACGTGGATATGGTGGCTTGAGTCTATTTATTTTATCTGTTGTTGACTACCTTTTTCACGAACCATGGTAACAATTTAGATCTAGCATTGCTACCAATATTACAGGATATAGATGCCACTAGGTAGTTTAACTAGGGAGCTGCTGCTCTATCTTATCTAAATTATGGCATGGACCTATCCATCTGAGGGGCTGACTTGAAGATCAACTACAAGCAGAGTATTAAGGTAAAAAAAAAAATCTAATCTTTTGAATATTGTCTATTTTTTGCCCTTATTCTTGCTTTTCTACTTATTCACTAATTTTTGCCTTGTCTTGTTGCAGATTTTGACCTGTGAGCATAAGGTCCTTCCTATGCCTGGCTTGTGTGGCTTTGAGGGTCGTGTAAATGCGAGGATTCTTCCTTGAGGCCGAGCATGGTGCTAGAGCAGGAAGTACTCACATTCCACCTCTGACATTGGGATGTTTCGACAGCTGCTAAACGACTTGAAAGGGAACTGAGTCAGTCACTACCTTCCTTTTTATTACATTTGCTTCTTTCTTTTTTTTCTTTTTCATTTTTTTTTGTATGTTATAGATAGAGAGATATCCATAGGGAGATGCAACTAACTTTCTCGATTTAGTTCAGGAAGCTGTTGTCTATCAGAAGAGACCTCTCCTATTTTTGGGACTCTTCTATGATAAGTATTACCTCGGAGAGAGGTATATGAGTGGGAGCTTGGTTTGAACCGAAGGAGAGTTCATCATGATGTCCCCTAGTATATGCTACCGACAAGGTCCATCCAGTTGGTGCAGAACATTACTATTACATGTATAACGTCAACAACTATGGACCACCTAGCAGCCTTTGTACCAAGCGCTTATGCGGTGTTTGGTGCAGACATAGCTCTTAGTTCACATCCCTCCTCCGACTGAGTTTCACCCTTTTGCCAAAGCAAAGGCCAGGGCGTTACTCTAACACAAGTAAGTTTTAATCTCTTTTCACTTCTATTCTTGACTTTGCTCCAGTGCCTCTTTCACTTATCTAAAGGCTGTGCTTTACTCTTGTAGTAGCAACAGCAATGCGGCCAGTGCGTGAGAAGAGGTCTTGAGCCTAATGCTTCAAACACTACTATTGTTATTGGTATGCCGAAGCACGAGCCATGTACCTCATTCTCCTCCATTCTAGATTACACAGGTCAAACTGCCCAGGGCATGCTTGATACACATTTAGTAAGCCCATACCGGATGTCACCACTTGGTTGTACCCATGTGAGTAACTTTTGTTCTTTATTCATGTTCCAGTATTTTATTATTATGCTTTCTCATTACATGCCCCTGCCCGTATCTTATTTTACAAGTGTTGATTGACGACTACAATGAGGTGTGTCATCTATTCAAGGCAGCGCGCTTAAAGCTAGCAGTGGCAAGGTTCTCAGATAAGCATATATTTGTAAGTACAATAACAACAACAAAAAAACAAATATGCCATGTACATGCCATGTATGCATGAAATGCATTAGCAAATGCTGATGAATGTATGTAAAGAGCTATCATAGGGCCTTCTACTGGTCATGGTCACAAGATGCAACACGGCGAGTGTACTGGTTGAGGAAATCAACATAGGCAATTAGTGATTGAAATGGCTGAGGAGACCAATAGTGAAGGCTAATAGGAGACGATGTCTAATAGGTCTTGAGTTGGCTGCCCTAGTCTCTTTTTGCTTGTTTTTCTTCTTTTCATTCTTTTGCATCTGAACCCGATTTACGGAACATCTTGTGAAGATTGATTTATTTTCATGTATAAGAAGACGAAATTCCATTTTCTTTACATGTTTCTGAGTGATACTAAAGTATTTGTGCTTCATAGTTGGTAATTACATTGCTTGTTGAATCTAAGAAGTAAAACAATAAAGTAGTATTTTCTGTAGATGTCGAGCAAGCAGTGGCATGCACCACTGTTGACCACGATTTCAGCACTGGGCATGGGAACAAGCCTAATTTTAGGTTTCAAGGCATAACATGTCCCACCTAAGGTACCATGGGCCCCACCCATGGTACCGAGACGTAGGAAATTCCATCGCAATTCCAACACATCAAGAATCAGCCTAATTGCACATTCGGACCTAGAACCAACTTCCCAAAGTGGAAGGTTCAAAAATCAAGGATAGCTTCACCATAAATTCCAAGGCATAACAAGCATAAACTAAGGCATCATGGGCCCTACCCCTGGTACTGAGTCATAGGAAAATTCCCATCACAATTCCAAAGCATCAAGAATAAACTCAATCATATGTTGCTTAGCCTTGAACCGACATCTGGAAGCAAGACAACCCAAAAAATCAGATAAGACGGCATAGGCACCAAGGACCCAAAATAGGCACTGACCACCCTAAAAACAGTGCTGACCAACTACAAATCAGTATTGACCACCTCTAAATTGGTATTGACCATGGTTGCTAGAGGAGGGCAGATCAGTACCAATTTTGAGGTCATTGGCACCAATTTGAAGGTTATTGGTACTAATTTTTACGCACCATGCAACTTCTTTTGCCTATAAAAAGCACTTCCAACCCCTCATTTCCTCACCTCTTGTGGCTTGATTGAATGTTTCTCAAGCCTCAGTGACTCTCTCTCCCTTAAGAGTGATTCTAAGTCCGTAAAGTCCAATTTTCACTTCTTACTTAGTCGAGCAAGAACCCAACTTGGTTCTCAAGCTTCGATCTTTTCGACGCTCAATCACACTTTGGTCTTCCTTAGACCAAAGCTATCAGTTATTAATTTATTATTAATTAATTCAAGAATTAATTAATAATACGTTAACGAACAATATTATAAAGACTATATTAAGGTCCTCATGCCTATTCTTGGCGACATTTTGGAGCAAGACTCGATCTCTTTGATTGAGAAGGCGAATCATGGAACTTCAAAGCTGCACACACGTGCAAGCCAACCTTTCGACCTCGACTTGACATAATATATAATCACTGAACTCAAACCTTTCTCAATTCAAGCAATATCCACTCGACACCTAATATTTGTCAAGACTGGTCCGTCGGGCACATTGTATGCTTTAAAGCCCAGTCTATTTGGTAAACTAAGGTCAGTCCCTCTGACAAAATCACAAAACCAATTTTCAAACCTGAAGCTTGGTCCATTTGATACCTCGTAAGCCCACTGCCTGAGTGGAACCTTTAAAATCCTACTGTCTTGATTGATGGTAGAACTTCATGTGATCCTCATACAAACGAGGAACGAATGAATACTTACAGATTTTAGCCTAGGTAGTAGGCCCCCCGATGAACTGACCGGTCGAGACACAGGAAAATGTGTTGCACGACATAGAATCCTCGATAAATAAGGTTAGAGTCGGGCTCCCCTCTGAATTACACACCTTTTCAATTATTACTTTTAATGCATTATGTTTTTTATATTGTCATGCATTATTAGTATGTTCATGCATCGATAAACTAATATTCGTGCAAAACACCAATTTTGATTTCTTAATTGGACCCAAACTACTGGTTCATTTTAAAAGAAGCCAAAAACCTTGTTTAGAAACCCAATGATTTGAGGCTAATGCATTTTATCCATTGTGGCACACTAAAAGGAGTCAATCACAGGGTTTTTACCTTACATTTCCTTGAAAACAAAAACAAATTATGGTGCGACTCTAACACACCATACACAGTCAAAGCGCTCCAAAGAGCCAACTCGACATCACTTAAGTGCTAAACAGAGCCATAAAGCTGACAAATTGTTAATCAAACCAACAAAAAAGAAATCGTAGGGGTGTTCCACCCATTTTTCATGACAAACCGACCAATGGGCCCATCTGGATTGACTCCTTCCTTTTGATCTTGCTTATGGTGCTCGAAAGGGGGCTCACAGCTAGCGACTCCACTAGGGACTTTTTACATTTCAAATTAAAAAATGTACTAAAATGAATACAAGTAGGCTTCAAATATCTAGTTTGGGTCTTATTGAGAAATTGCCTTTGCATGCATTCAAATGCATCATTTAGAATCCTTTCCTGTCATTAGAATTAAGTAAATTGAGTTGCATTTGATATGACATAATCAAATGACAAGGTATATACTAACTCTAGCAGATAGGACCCTTAAACTAATCCACCAAAAGCATGTAATGACCCTAGATCTGATCCCTAGGATTATATGCACCCAAAATTATGAAACTGTTTTGGCATGACGACCAAGAAGTAACTTAAGCACCATCCAGTGATCAAACCCAAACATCATCCAATGGTCAACCTAAACAACAACTATTGATAAACCTAAGCACAAACCAGTGGTCAAACCTAAGCACCAACCTATGATCAAACCTAAAAACCAACTACTGGTCAACTAAAGCACCAATCCCTTGGTCAACTTGGACACCAACTAGTGGTAAAGATTAGCATCAATCTAGTGTCAACCTAAATACCAATCCAGTGGTCAACCTAAGCACCCATCTAGTGGCCAACCTAAGCACCAACTAGTGGTCAACCCCAAGCATCAATCGGTGGTCAACCAAAACACCATCCAGTGGTCTAAAATAGCACCAATTAGTGGTGAACCAAAGGACCAACCAGTGGTCAATCCCAAAATATCAACCAATGGTTAATCTAAGCACCAACCAGTGGTCAACCTAAATACCCATCAGTGGTCATACTTAAACACTAATCGGTGGTCATACCAAAATATCAACCAGTGGTCAAACCTTAACACTAAATAGTGGTCAACCTAAGCACCAACCAGTGGTTAAACCATAACAATAAACAAGGGTCAACCCAAAAACCAAACTAATGGTCAACCAAAATACCAATCAGTGGTAAAGCAGAGCACCAACCAGTGGTCAACCTAAGCACCAACTAGTGGTCAACCTAAGCACCAACTAGTGGTCAACTTAAACACCAACTAGTGGTCGACCAAAGCACCCATCCAATGCTCAACCTGAGCACCAACCAATGGTCAACCTAAGCACCAACCAATGGTCAAATCTTAACACCAAACAGTGGTCAACCTAAACACCAAATCAGTGGTCAACCATAATACCCACCAGTGGCCAAACCTAAACAACATCCATTAGTCTACCAAAGCACTAACTAGTGGTCAACCTAGGCACAAATCCTTACCCAAGGAGATGTACGTGACTAAACACGTACCAAAAGCCTCAAATCCTAACCTGGCATTGTCATTACAAAAAAGCCTCAAAACTTGGCTTGAGCTGCTAAATATAAATCCAAGCTTTAAATCATGGCTCGAGCATTGATTTCCACTACTTTCTAAGGCCTCAAATCCCGACCTGAGCATTGTCATTACTAAAAGCCTCAAATCCCAACCTGTAACATCCACTGCCCAATATTGGAGGATTAGATGGCAAGTGCCACCCTTAGTGCTAGAGACACCATCTCTTTACTAACATATAGATCATATTATGAATTAGAAGTGACTAACCATTCACAAGTTTGACAAGTAATTAATTTTTTTTAAAATGCTTTGGAAAATTCTATAGAAATTTTGTAAGAGTTTTCCCTAAAAACTGAGTTTGCCAAATCAGATGAAAACAAAGCACTTCCAATCTTAAATCTCCAAACCCTATCAAACTCCAATATATCACACAACATCAACAACACTTCTATAATCCCCAAACCATACAATTACACTAGTTCATCATAATATCATCAAATAAATGACATTATATTATATATGACGACTTATAATTTTAATCAATCATTTTAACTTGAAGGATATTCCTACATTCATCCATTAAAATATTCAAGCTTAACACCATAAATACAAGCCTAGGTATAATATACCTCACACTTATATATATTGTACATCAACATTCGTTGGTTACATAACCCAATTAATAAATACTCCTTAGAAGATAATTATACGTGCCATATAATCAAAATTACACAAACTACTAAAATTCCTCTTCAACTTTGATGTTACTCTTCAGGTCTTCTAGTAGCAACCAATGTCTTTAACTTGTGCGTGATAAATTCAACGCGCTGAGTATATAACTTAGTGGTGCTCATAAATATATAAAAACCAATGTTGCATATGCTACATGTCTTAAAATATAAATCATAAGAAAAATTATCATCAAAAAATCATAATATACCAACCATATAAAATATCCTTTTTAAAAGTATGTAATCTTACTTTCAATTAAACATAAGCAATATTATTTTTATCATAAAATCAAATTTTATGTTCCTTACAATACTCATATCGGAAATCACTTTTTTCTTCATGAAATTACAAAAGTTCATTTACTAATTAGATACCCTTAAAATATTCATAAAATCATAGTAAATCAAGCTTATAATTACCCTTCAAAAACATATGCTTAATATTAATAAATAATCAAAAGCAGTTTAAATTATCAATTAAACAAATCTTACATTCATTTAGAAACCATTTTTCAATTAATCATACTTTAAGAAAAACACTTAATAATTAAAATCATTTAATACCAAATCAAGATTTCATAATGAAATTGATAACTCGCATTTGATAAATAAACAAAAGCAAACTTAATTGTTATATATCATGCCATAAACTCATTTAAAATGAATTTCACTTTAGAGTATTATAAGAAATCTCTTACTTGTGAACTCAATTATTTCTAAATCAAGATTACATAATGAAATTTATTAATTAAGTTCCTTAAAAAACTTGCATATGGACTTACATATACTTAAAAGAAAATGAAGCAGAGAAGATTTGATAAGATATTCATAATGGCCTTAGGTCGCCAATCTGCTCATAAAGGCTTCGAGAGCCTACATATACATATGAAGCACGTCTGCTTAAACATAAGACGTCTAGAGCCTAGCATATGATCATAGCTTAATAACATAATGGCATCGTAGCCGAGCATGCTTATCTTACATATTGAATCATATCATACCAAATTTTCAAACCAAGCATACAAGAGCCCAAAAAAAAAAAGAAAAAACATTTCTTGTCTCTTAATTCATAATATTTCTTATTCTTCATTTCATCACAAAACATATCATAACTTAAATACCTTCTTCTCATATTCTCATAAACTTACAACTTGCATAATTCACCACTTTCACACTTATGAGATCAAAACTTACATTTTCAAAATACATATATACTTAAAATAAAATAAAAGGACTTAAAGGCAACCTTAAAAAGAGATGAAATCAAGCTTTACCACCTTAGGGTGGTTTCGCTCTTTAGGTTCATAAAGAGAGGAAGTTTTCCTCCTTCAATTAACCATATTTTCAAACTCATCTTACTTAGGAAAATTCATTCAAAACCTTTACTTTTATCATTAGTCATGTAAATCATTACATAACTTAGATATCTTTTTCTCTTATTCTTATAAATTTACAGCTTAGGAAAATTTACAATTTTTCGTACTTATACAAATCAAAGCTTACATTCTAAAAATACATACTTAACATAATTTCAAGAAATCAAAGTCCATTAAAAGTCTTAACTCAAATAGATATAATCTCAAGCTCATTTTCTACAACTTGAGCTTTCTTTAAGTTCATTAAAATTATGGAAAAATAAAAATAATTGATAGCAACTTTACCACCAACACATACTTATCAATCATCACTTTAAAAGCAAAATCAAATAAGAAATTAAGGAAAACTCAGGGCTTTTGCCGTATGTGGGTTTGGCCTCTTTAAGGACACAAGGGAAGGAATATTCCTTCCTTCCATTAAACATGTTTTTAAGCTTAAATAAAGGTTTGAAGCCTAGGGGAACTTGTTTCCTTTTTCAATTAAACACTTAGACACACTTAGGTGTCATCCAAAAACAACAATAAATAATCAAAACTCATAAACCTTAACAAATCATGCAATTTTCCCAAAATTCATCGAGTTGCAGAAATCATAAAATCAAAAATAAAAAGGAAAGGAAGTGTTATGAATGCTAATCTCAAACACAAGCTTATTAAAGTTTAGAAAGCTTTTAACTTTCCCCTTTCCCTTATCCTTAGTGGATGGTCTCCCCACCTCTTCAAAGTAGCAAAAACAACACATAAAAATAAAAAAAACAACAAAGGAAGGAGATGGAGCATGAAAAGGCATGTTCTAACATATATATGCTATGAAATTCACAAATTAAATCTTAGAACTTAGAATCACAACTTACTTGTGTTAGTTGCAAACTCCAAATATCTTGATTAAAGTCATTAATTACCACTTCTTTAACTTAATTCACTAAGTTTTTGTTAGTTATATGCCCTGTAGCCAATTTGATTGGTTGTATTTTGGGATATAATATTTCACGTAATAAATATTTGATTATAAATAAAAGGCATTTATTTGTCTTTTTTATTCTACCAATTGAATCTTGGTAAAAGATAAAGTCTATAAGACAATATTACTTTGCAAAATAAATTATAATGTGGTTATAATTATGAGTTTTATTTTTACATTAAAGTAATGTCTCTAAATATTCTCGGTCGATGTTCTCCACATTATTGGATGATAATTAGAGCTGTTGAGACTGGTACATATTAATTTCTTTCCTTAGGGAAGCAGCTATTCTCATTAGCTAAGATATGTGTGATATTTAGAAATAATATGTAGGTGCTTGTTATTTAAACAAGTCTACTGAATTGACCTGCATGAGAATTCCATATGGAGAGTTACCTGTGTCTATGGAATACTCAAGTGATGGTTGTGTAAGTAATCCTTTGACTTGAGATTACTAAGCTGTTTTATATAGGGATGACTATGTTTTGATTCCTTGTTCACATTATTCATTATATGAATAATAAACAACGATTAATTGGACATAGTAGGAACTGTATACAGAGACTTGTGTAATCAAGAGAAGATTCATCACCCCAGGTAAATTAGGGAAAATGTTCTAATTGTTCTGTACTAGTATTGATTAAGAAATTCTTACGCAAGGTGGAATGAGATTTGAAATTTCATTCAACTGATCAATGGCTAAGGTTAAGAGAACTAAGATGATTTAGTAAAGTAGACACACTCCATGCCGAATTACTAAATTGGAACATTAATGTTGAAGGAATATTAATTACACTGATAAATCATGCACTGAAAAGTTAAGTCAAACCCCATTGGCTTTCTAGATATTTGGGTAGTCTTGACATGTTGCTAGACAATGTACTTGACCTTTAAATATTAATTAGTTAATATTTGTTGCCAACATATTTGGAACCTAGAAGGTCGCACACATAAAAATAGATATGAGAAAGTGAAAATGAAAAATCAAATCAAGTATGACTTGATTACAAATAAATTTTGTGGAGTTAAGGATAAAATTGTAATTTATATTTGATTATAATTTTACCTGGATTATTAAGTATTGACTTAGTTGATTTATGTCTAAAATTTATTAAGATAAATTTTAGATTAAATAAACCTAATATTTTAATTATGATTTATTTATTTAAATAGTTAAATAAATAAATATAATTGATTAAATTAAAAATCCTAATAATATATGTATTATGATTTTTTTTTATTTAAATTGTTTAAATAAATAAATAGGCACATATATTTAGTTATAATTTATTTATTTAAAAAAGTTTAAATAAATAATTATAATTAATTTATTTGTGATTTAGGATTTTTCTATATAAGGTTTAAGAAACAGTACAGACTGTACGTGAGTTGTTGCTCATAGCCACGAAACAAAACAGAGAGCCTACAATAGCTAGCACCATCGTACGCTCTAATCTCTTAATCCTCTAAAAGTAGTTTTAGAGTTTTTCGATTATCCATTCGTGTGGACACTACTAGAGGCCAGACGTTTGGACGGCTTGTGATTTGCGACAACCTAGCCCTTTAGATCGAAGTTTCGAAGAATCTACGAAAGAGGTATTCTTATAAACATATTTTATTGCCTTATTTGTTTAAATGGATCTCTGTTGGTATAATTAATTGTTTTAGTTATATTATTTCACTGCGCATATTTTATATTGAAACCCAACAGTTTTATTACAAATCTTTTGTTTAGCGTTGAGAATAAGGAATGAAAGATGAAAATGTTAGCCATATGGAAAAGTATTGTTAACTTAAGTCAACAAATCCAAGTATAGCTAATTTCTTAGGTGGTGACAAGTGGAAGACTTGGATTTGGTCATGGAAAAGTATTATTATTTATCTCCACATATTTATTAAATTAACTCCATAAAAATAATTCTTCAATTTTTTCTTAATAATAATACATTATAAAATACTATCATCAATTACTTAAATTCTCTAAAAATATTCATGAAATATCTTGTGCCCACCCAAATCACACAAACATGCTCCAAAAATATTAAATAAAATATTAAACATGTATAGTAAATTTTTCGGACCAAAATAATACTAAGTGATGGACTGGTGGTACTATTTGCAGATCAATAAACTACTATTTTAGGCTTTGAAAAACGGGATGTTACATTACCTCAGCTACCAAGTGCATATCCAGGTCTCAAACTCTGACCTGAGGCACCAAAACAGCTTCAAATCCTGACCTAAGCTACCAAGTACAGATCCATGTCTTAAACTATGACCTAAGCCACTAAAAAAGTCTTAAACCCGACCTATGCACCTAAACTAGTGGCAAAGCCCCGATACAAGCCTCAAACCTTGACTTGAGCTACCAAATACCTGAAAGCCTCAAAACTAACATGTGCTACTAAACAATATTAAACCTGACCAGGGCACTTAAATTTGGGGAAAAGCCTCGATACAAGTCTCAAACTCTAACCTAAGCCACCAAAAAAGCCTCAAACCTAGACCTAAGCTACTAAATATAGATCTAAGCATCAAACTCTGACTTGAGTCACCAAAAAGTCTTAAATCCAACCTAAGCACCCAAAGTACCACTACAAGAAAATCGCGTTTTCGTTTCCAAATGAGAAATATTCATTGCTAAAACAGTTTAGGAACAAATCAGAAATAGATTTTGTCCGTGACAATCATGGGCATTTCGAAATCAGTTTAGAAATGGATACAGTCATCCATTTCTATTATGGTAATAGATTTATTCATTTCTTTTTTTCAGAAATCCGTTTCTAATTTCTAATTCTTGGGAATGAATTTTGTTTGTAAATCCATTTATAATCTATTTCTAGTCCATTTCTAATTCATTTCTAAATCTGTTTCTACTATCTGACAAAAATAAAAGCAAAGATTTACTGTTGCTAATTTCGTTTCTAAATTTTAGTTGGCAAATAATATTCTGTTTTATTCTTTTTCTATTTATCAGTAAAAAAAATCCATTATTTTTAATATTTTAATCCTACCCTATTTCTAATTTTTTAATTTATACATTTCCAATGAAACTAACTTAAAATCAAATATAAAATTAAAATAATTTTAAGTGTACATCAAATATCAAGACATAGGAATTCCTCTCATAAATACAAACAATTCTAAGTCTTATAGTTACTAATAAACTTCTATGTTTTTAGAACAAATCAACTAAAATCTATCTAGACAGTACCATCACTTTGAGCATCAGTATGAGTATCTGAGGAAGACTGTGATGCAGGATGCTGTTAAGTAGGAGATGATGGAACTATAGGTGCCAAATGAGTGCGATCAAGCTTTGTAACTTGTTGCTGTAATTATTGCTGTAACTTTTCTTGCATCAACTATTGTTGCTGTTGTGACTCTTGTTGACATCCCATCTCCAACTCTTTCATTCGTTACTCTAATATCTCCTGAATTTGAGCATTAATATTTTCACAACTTTGTTCCTAAAAGCGAGACGTAGCAGAAGAGATAGAGGTGCTAGAGTTGCCAAAGAGATCGAGACCGTACACTCTTGCTTCTTGACACCACCAGCTTCTTGCAAGTATATTTCAGTAGCGTCAACTGAGCGTGGTTGGCTAGACTCCGCTTCAAGTTGAGATTCAATTTGAAATGTAGATACAATAGCCTCCTGAAAGAAATAAATACATATAATTTTAAGTACTTACACTTTAATTGTTGAAATATAAGAAGAATAATAGTTATTTTCAATGATTGTCAACTTCCAAATGTATTCTTGGACCTTTGGTCCATAAATTGTCGATCCTTCTTTGTAGTGTGTGTCACTTCCAAAACCTCATGTGGAAGTGGTGGTCGATGTAATTTAACTTCCTAAATTTTAACCACAATTATTACATTTTCATTGGAAAAAAAATAACAGAGCATTAAATTTAATTTGTATTAAGAAAAAAAATATACCAATCATTTTGTGTGTACTATGTGAGGGATAGAGCCTCCCGTATGTCGTGAAGGACCAACTCCTAGGCCACCAGTCTCACTAAGTCAACTCTTGGAACACTTTTCAGATTTATTTTAAATTCTTGAGTCTCCCAATGTGGCTTCCAACTATTCTAAATATAATTTGGGATATATTTGGGCTTATTCTTTCTTCGACATTTACCAAGCAAGCCCCTATAGCGTTTTGGAGCATTCTTACTCCAAATTTTTTTTACAGAGACCTCAATCTTCTCATCCCACATATAATGTTTCTAAATCCATGAAGTACAAAAAAAATATAGACATATAAAATGAACATTGTTATCATAGTAAAAAATTCTATAATTTTAAACACAGTTATGGCACCGTTGAAGACAGTTATTGAGAAAATATTAGCAACTACTTGAGTTGTCATGGGATGATGTCTACTAAAAAAATACAGATTATATGTTCTATTTTCAATGTACAAGTCATATAATATCTTCAGAAAAACATAATCCAAGGAGAGGAAAAGAAAAGAGTATAACATCTTAAACTCTCGCCAGTATATGTCTTTTTTTTTGGAGGCACAAACTTCCAGTTGTAACCCACTGGATCCAATTTCTTTACGAAAGATTCAGTAATTTTGTTGGCAAAATTATATGGCTCCAAACTAAAACAAGTAGAAAGCAATTAATAATTTTATGTATAAAAAACTTCAATTTATAGAACCAAAATATGTATCCATAATAGAGTTTTTTAAAAGAGTATACTTACTTGTTTCCTAGGAGTCAAAGGATTACTCGACTGCTTGTTGTTGTAGTGGAGGCAGTTGAGGATCCAATACCTTCTGTTTGAGTAGCAAGGGTAGATGATGATAATGGTGCATTTGTGATTGGTGTAGAACCAGATGGACCTAAGTTAGTTGCTATTGTTAATGGGTAGGTGGTCTTAAAAGTGAAACTTACAAATAACAGGTGCAAAATTTACAAATCAAATTCCACCTACTTTTGCTCTAATATGTCATGAAGAGGAGATTTCAATAAAAAAAAAGTATCAATGGCCTTATGAACCATATGTTGTCTAACAAGTAGGTTAAGAATTCTTTTCCCCTAAAATTTTGGTGGAAATCAACTTTAGTTCCAACCGCAATTCTCAAATTCCATGTGTTTTAGGAATAGAGAACTATTGCAAATAATGTACTTGAAGATTCAACAAATTCATAAAGCGAAAAATCAATAATATGAAAAATGGAGAAAGTGAGGTATCTTGTACTTTACTATAACACAGATTATTCAACAGAAAGAAAAATTACCAGATCGACGCAACTTTTGGCAGCAATTGCTCTCCACCAAAGCCTTAGCTTTTTTAATACCCATAAATCGTTTCTTCCTCTCTCAAATCTAGTATCCTCTGCATGTAATTAAAATCCACATTTTCAAAGAACAAACACACTAAACACAAGTTTTTTGACAAATGGCTAAATAAAAAAAGAAAAAGAAATAATGGTTTCAACCACAGATTTTGAAGGCAAACACAGTAAACAAAAATGAAAAGGAAAACAAAATGTTAAGTCATCTTATCGTTGAATTGAGAAGGAAAAGGAAAGCAGAAGGAGAAAGAGAAGGACAAGGAGACCAACAATGAGAGCAAGAGTGAGAGAAAGAGAAAGTTCAGAACTGTGTAGCTATGGATTTGAAAAAGTTCAAAATGGTTAAGGGTAGGGGAAAGTTCAAAATAGCGCCATTTACTTCCTTTTTCTTAAATATTGTTTTATACATTAGCAACGGTGTAACACCTGCTGCCCAATCCGAGAGAACCAATTGACGAATGCCACATTCGGTGCCGGAGCATTAACTTATCTTGCTTAATACCTCTAGATTGTATATTAGAAGTGGCTAAGTTTTCATAAGGAGGCAAGTAACTTTTTTTTTTTAAAACAGGGTTTAAGGAAAATTGCTAGGAAAAATTCGCAAGGGTTTCCCTTAAAAATCAAATTGCCATATGGAGTAAACAAATACACTTCCAATATAGATTCTCCTCCAACCCAAAAACTCTAATCAGCATGATAGCTTGTAAATTAAGCATAAAATGTTATATATTTGATTATTGTCTATGGATGATTTTTGGCTTAAATGAAGGCTTTTCACTTGGTTTTCATATATTCCATAGGAAATGCTACATTTGGCAAAAAGGAAGCTTTTGAGGGTAATTTTGTGAAGTTTTTTATGAAGCTATCAAATTTGTGCTAAGTTTTCAAAAATGCTTCTAGAAGTCTGCAATTAGTGCTTGGGCAAGCAAAGGGAGAGACCAGTCGACGAGATAATTTTTTGGGATTTTATAAATAATTAAATATTTTAGATTTATTTTAAAAAAGATATTATTTAGTTTTTAAGGAATTATTGTTCTCATATATATTTTTGGGAGTTTTGTAAGAGGAGAGCTTCTTCTTCTTCCCCGTTATATTTCCATTTCCATGCTTAAAAATAATATACTAGATCAATTTTATTTCTTCATGTTCTTCAGAGCCATGTGCGGCTAAGCTTAATATTTTTAGTCAAGCGTTGAATTTAAGTAGGGATTCTTCGTAATCGTGAGATCTAAACGCGATCAGTATACTCTTTAAATCTGTTTTGCTTTTGTGTGTTTTTTGCAATTATGAGAAACCCCATCTCTAGTGTTTTCTTATTATTTGTTCAATAAGGGCCCATTATTCAATCTATAGGAAAGCATATAGCTATCAATAAGGTTGAGATTCGTATTGTCTAACTGAATTGAATAAGTAGCACGTAATATAATCTAATTGCGTCCAAGCCTTCAAATTATATTATGGAAACCCACAATCTATTTTAAATGAACCATGCTTGTAAGTTTGTTGAATAGGGCAGGGTCTTTCTAGTTTGTACTACTGTTAGTGAATTACATTTTATCGCTTGTTTAGGGTTGTTCACTAATTATGGATTATTCTAGCGCTTTGTCTGTGTAATCTAATATTATGGAAAGATTTTTCAGAGGCGCTTGTCAAAAGATTATAACCTGTCAATCTTTCAGTTTTTAGAATTATCTTTGTATCAGTGACCGATCAAGAGAATCCCGTGCTGTGAATCATTCTTGGCTGAATCGTCTCGTCTATTGGTATTTAATTATTTTATTTACCACTTTCTATTACATAGTTATTATTTTCAATTGCTATTTAATCAAAACCCCTCTTTTTTATTTATTTGTCTTAACAAATTCGTTTCAAATTAAAAATCAGATTTTATTAGTCTCTAGGGTTCGACCCTTCTTTCCCTATCTACTATTTATGTAGATTAGGAAACCAGGAATTATTTTCGGTGGCTTCGACACCCATCAAATTTTGGCACCATTGCCGGAGACTAATGTAAATTTCATTTTTGATTTTGATGACCAGATCTGAATAGGCTAACTTAGATTTTTATCCAAAAATCGAGAAGCGAGCCTATGCATTGAGGAAAGCAGCAAGACTGCGAAAGGAACAAGCAGCCATGACATCCACATCTCCTTTAGACAAACCAGCACCTGAAATTCCAGCAGAATTTGAAGGAGCAGAAACTGAGTCTGAGGAAGAAGAAGTCATGGCTGAAGAACAGACAGTAAGACAGCTACACGCACCTCCGGTAGAGCAACAGCCCCTATACATTAATTATCTAGCTCTGGAGGTGGCGTTTAAGCTGAAATCAGGCTTAATGCACTTACTTCCCATCTTCCGAGGGTTGGAGAATGAAGACCCAAACAAGCACCTGAAGGAGTTTCATGTAGTTTGCTCCAGCATGAGACCGCAAGGAGTGACCGAAGAGCATATCAAGTTGAGGACATTTTTGTTTTCTTTGCAGGATGCCGCCAGGGAGTGGTTGTTCTACTTGCCTTTAGGATCCATTAGAACGTGGGAGGACATGGTCTGACTTTTCCTAGAGAAGTATTTTCCAGCTTCAAGAGTAGCCTTAATTCGAAGGGAGATCAGTGGCATCAAGCAAAAAGATGAAGAAACTCTCCATGATTATTGGGAGAGGTTCAAGCGACTTTGTGCCAGCTACCCACAACACGAAATTATCGAGCAATCTCTTTTTCAATAGTTCTATGAAGGGATGCTGGATTTGGAAAGAAGAATGGTTCATATAGTAAGTGGAGGGGCTCTTGTCAACAAAACTCCTCGACAAGCCTGCAAAATCGTATCTACCATGGCAGCCAACACACAACAATTTAGTAGATGTTAAGACATGCCAACGAGAATCAATCATGTAAGTGACTCTAACATTGAAAATAAGCTTAATGAACTAACCTTTTGGTTCAAAGTATTGCTGCAGGGATGTCTTTACAAGCTAAAGTGTGTGGGATCTATGCTTTTCCTAGACATCCAACCGATATGTGTCCCACATTACAAGAAGAAACTCAAGAGCAAGTAAATGCAATTGGAGGGTTTCTTAGACAGCCCCAAAGGATATATGATCCTTATTCAAATACGTATAATCCGGGATGGAGAGATCATCCAAATTTCAGTTATGGAGCAAGACAACAAAATTCTTATCCATACCAACTTGGGCCACCTCAATAATAGTCACAAATGGGTTCAAAATCAGGTACGTCCCTTGAAGATATTGTTAAATCTCTTGCAATTAACACTAACAATTTCAGTAAGAAATCAAGTATGTCCCTTGAAGATATTGTTAAATCTTTTGCAATTAACACTAACAATTTCAATAAGAGACTAGGGCTAGCATTCAAAATTTGGAGAATCAAGTGAGCCAATTAGTAACCTCTTCAAGCAAATTGGAGTCTCGAGGGAAGTTACCTTCTCAAACAGTCATAAACCCCATACAAAATGTCAGTTCAATCACTGTGAGAAATAGATTGGAGCTGGGAATTCTAGGCTCGATGCAAAGTGGCAGTAGCTCAATGAAGGATGATGGAAAAGAAACAGGAATTCAGTAGAGTGGACAAACTCTAAATCTAAAAGTTTGCTTTCCCAGACCACTGCCACTAGTAATTTAGCCCCCTTTTCCTGAAAGATTGGCTAAATCAAGGAAGGATAAGGAAGAAAAAGAAATCCTAAAAACTTTGTGCAAAGTGGAGGCGAATGTACCCGTCAATGCAATCAAGCGAGATCCCCGCTACCTGAAGTTTCTAAAGGAGATTTGTACAAATAAGAAGAAGTTGGTTGGTTATCGAAAGGTAAGTGTGGGAGAGAATGTTTCAGCTATATTGCAAAGAAAATTACCCCCTAAATGCAAGGATTGAGGTATGTTTTCTATTCCATGTAAAATAAGCAATATTAAAATAAAAAGAGCGATGTGTGATTTAGGCTCTTCAATAAATGTTATGCCATTGTCTATTTACTCTTCATTGAATGTTGGTCCATTGAAAGAAACATTCATTATAATTCAGTTGGTAGACAGGTTCATTGTTTACCCCAAAGGGGGATTGGAGAATGTTTTGGTACAAGTAAATGGGTTGGTTTTTCCTGTTGATTGTTATGTGTTGGATATGGAGGATGATAAATCCCCCACTTCATTTGAGATTTTGCTCTGGAGACCATTTCTTAGCACAGCTAGAGCAAAAATAGAAGCTCATGATAGTACACTTACCATGGAGTTCAATGGGAGAATAGTTAAATTTAATGTGTATGATGATCCATGTGATGTGCTTAGTGTTTGTGGTGTTGATGTAATTGATCTTTTAGCTCCTGAGGTAAAGGAAATTGCTTTGGAAGACCCAAAAGGGATTGATTGAAATTTGAGAATGTCTAGCCTAAGACGTTAAACGAGGGCACTTGTTGGGAGGCAACCCAATGCAAGGCTTGCCCAAGCCTCGTATCTGTTCTTATTTCTGTTTTACTTTTAGTTATTTCATTTTATTTTATTTTAATTTGAGTCATCTTCTTCCTTTGGTGTTTGTTTCACACTTTGGGGAGCTGGACTTACCTTCCATGTTTAAAATAAAAGAGGGATGTTAAAAGAAAAAGAGAGAAAATTTTTCTTCTTTTATTCTTTGTGTTTTGTGGCTACGGTAACTTTGTGGTATTTCTTTTATTTTCTTTATTTTTATTCTATTATTTTATTTTGTTTGTTTTAATTATTTCTTCTTTTTTTATTTTTCCTTTATATTTTTTACCTTTCACCCTCACATATTTTTAACTCTTGAATTTATTTTAACCTAATTCAATATTCATCTCCCTCTTTCTTGATTTCAATTGCAGCCACCACACTCAGCCGCTCCACTACCACATCACCCTGCTACCCCTTCACCATCACCATCGCACGACAACTCCGGTAGCAAGGAGGGGAGGCGCTCTGCCTCCCCGATGGAACCACTAGCCATTTCCCTATGATCTGACGCCATAACCAGTGTCGGCCATTCCCAATGCCAGCAATAGCACCATGCAATAATGCCTCAGTCTCTCCTGCCACCCCCGTCTTTCGCTTAGTTTCATGTCTACCTCCTCCACAGGGAAGCTTTCTTTCCTTCTTTTTCATTTTTCTTATTCTTTTTTAAAATGGAGCCTCCCTTTGTGTTGTTGATAATTTCATATTGGGGACAATGTGAGGAGTTAGTATGGGGAAGGATGTACTTTTGGAAGTGCTTGTTTGTGATTTAATTATTTTTCTAGTTTATTTTTGAATAATTCATTGATTACAGTATTATCCTACTTATTCCATGAGAATTTGTGTTGTTTGCTTTGTATATACAAAATTTTTGCAACTTTCTTTCTTGTCTTGAAGTGTGATTGATTTTCTCTTTCGAGCTCATGTGAAGCTTTCTTTGCCCTTTAACTAGTTTCTTTTGCATTAAATTGGCTCTTTGGAATTTTAGGCAAGTAATAGTAGTCTTTATTGTGATCTTCTATCTTCTCCATACCGTAGATAGCATCCCTTAACCATTCTATTTTTGTGCAAATCATTTAGACTTCATTAATAGGTGGAACTTTAAATTGCTTGTGCTTAATTCATTGTTGTGCACATTTTAAAACTGTGTTTAACTTATCTGAAGTGCTACTTTTGGATGTTTGGATGTATGATTTGGAAGGATGGGGAGTGCAAATCGCGCAAAGTGATGTGAAAGGTGAGGAATAAAAGAGAACAAGAAAAAGCAGTAATGCACATGAGTTCTCTAAAAAGTTGCAAATAAAAAAAAACAAAGAGAAAAAGAAAAAGAAAAAAAAACAAAAGAAAAGAAAAATATTTTTGCAACGAATAAATGAAAAACGATGAGTGGAGAAGGTACCTTCCTTCCTTTTGAAAAAAATGACACCACATCCTAGAGTATTGTACTTGAGTAGGTTAACCTTATATTTTGGGATGTGCCGACTTAAATTCTGATGGAACTTAATAAGTTGTGTACGTAAATTTTCAAGTCTTTATGTTTTGTGCTTAATAGGATGCCTTAAGGTTGTTGTTGTAACACCCGCCGCCTAATCCCGAAGAACCAGACGACGGATGCCACAATCGGTGCCGGAGCACCGTCTTATGTCACTTATTAAAGCTAGATCACAAATTAAGAGTGGTTAAATTTCCATAAGGAGGCAAGTAATTTACA
>CANUEP010140999.1:0-25297 GCA_947857235.1 Jatropha podagrica | reverse complement strand
TGAACAAATTCAAGAAAAATATTTAAATACCTAAGCTAAGGAAGTGAATTCTTACATTAAAATTTCAGACTTTCACCATTTGGTAAACTTTCTCTCACTAAAACCTATTCTACCTCTTTCTCTCTCATCTAAAATCTTAGTAATTTTTCAAACTAAGGCTAGAAATAAGTTCTCATACATTTATTTATATTATTCATGCATTTAGATTTTTATTTTCATTAAGTCTAAGTATTTATTTAGATTTTTCTTTTCTTAGAAGGTTCTACCTCCAAGAATAAGGAAAAAGAGGTGTTAAGAGACTAGTATTTTAGAAGTTTGTGCTATTTCTCATCTTTAGATATTTTTAGAAATTATTTTATGTGATTTTATATTTTTGTGCTTCAAGACTTGATTTTTATGCTTTAAATGAGTTGATCTATATTTAATATGACTCATTTATGCTAGATGTAATTTTTATGAAATTTTAGTTTATGCTTTTCATATTGATCGAATTTAATAATATTTTTTTAAAAAAAAATCTCTATATTAGTTTTTAGTAATTTTATACTTAAATCTACATGTATGAATATTGTAGATGCTAAATATGGGCTTTCGTGAAATTTAAATATTGTTAATATTTTTTTTTAAGGTTAGCTAAATTTATGGTATTATTTTTTTTATGATGTTTAAATATTATTTTATGTATGTGATATGTAAATATTATAGTGTGAGGTTAAAGATAATACAAAGGATAATCTTTGTAAATTATTAGACTTGTTATATAAAATTTTTGAAGACATAATTTATTTTGGGTACCAAATAATATTTTCATGACTCATGAATTTATTTGGACATGTTCCACGGACCAAGGAGAAATTTTCTATGCTTGTGGAGACTTTGGACAAAGAAAATTTCAAGGACTATTAAGATATTTTCTAAGGATCCAAATGTAATTTGCATTAATTATGGACTAAAGAACTATTTGGGACTTGATTAAGGACTATAATTATACATTGAACCCTTAAAAGGGATTAAATTGTGGACTATGGATGAATTAATATACCATTAGTCTATTTATTCTAAGTGGAATCCATTTATAATTAATGAGGACCTGAAGGACTAAATTATAATTTGTCCTTAATTAAGATGATTGATTAAGTAGGATTAGTGATAATTAAGTAGTAGTAATAAATTAATTGGTTAGTAGTAATTTAATTAAGTGGTTAGATAGTTAATTGGTGGTATCTAGATTAATTAGATATTTAATTAGTAAATAATAGGAATAATAAAAATAATAGAATTTTATGGCTACTACATCAATTAAGTGGATAATTAAATTAATCTTAGAAGTTAAAGGAATATTGGATTTAAAAATCCTATTAGATCAATTAAATAATTAATTGATCCACTTAAGTCCAAGTTAGGAGAATATTAGAAATAATTGAATTATGGATTAATTAAGTAGTGATATATCATGTTTAATGTTAATGCATTGGGAATAGTGTCATAGTCTTGGAATTCGTGCATATTAGTGAATTATGAGTTATTATGTGAAATATACTATGATTTTAATTTTAATTAGATGATATAAATTTTTTGGTGCCATGATAGAATATTTTATGAAATAAAATATTCTTTGTGAATATAATAAACTATAAGAAAACAAGTATGATTATGTGCTTAATATATCTATATGATTTATGAATATAAAATTATGATGAAATGTTTAATATGGAAAAATATGATTTTTATGAATAAAGAGGATTTATGAAAGAGAATATTTTTTTCTGTAATAAAATATTTCGATGTAATGTTGAGACTGGATATTTTATTTATGAATACTGTTATGTATGAATTATAAAATTAATTAATTAAAATAAGTATTTTATCGACTTTGGTCTAATTGGTTGAGACAATAGTTGTATAGAGGTATGACATGCCATAGGAAATACAGTACTGTCTATATGTGACACACAATGTCTTATAGGAGCTAACGAACTCCAATTTTTATAAGGGTTAACGAACCCCATTTTCTGGATATGGTCATTTAATTCCGATCGACGGGTCGTATGATATTATATGGGCTTTCAAGGTGTATGTTTATTATGGAATTCTCTGCCTACTATTTGATTCTTCTAAGTATGCTAAAAGACTAATTAAAAATATAGTTTTTTATATATAAATAAATTAAATAAATAATTATACTGTCTTATGAACATATGTGATTTCATGATTAAGTATGTCTAATTTAGTGATACATGATTATTAGATTTAATTAGGCATGTTGACTATGAATTACTTATATTACATGTCTGAAATATGCTATATTATGATTATGCTATCTGTTTTTGAATAAAAACTATGTATGATAATATGATGTATTATAATTGCTTATGTGTATTTCCCTACTTTAAATGGGAAATAAGCACCACTAAGCTTTATGCTTAGCGCGTTGACTTGTCGTGCGCAGGTTGCTAATTCGGGGTAAACGGTCCACAGCGACCATCAGACTTTTCAGAGACCCCTTATTCTACAATAGTCAGTATTCAAACAGTCTCTCTTTTAATTCAATTTTTAGAAAAATCTAGGTGCATATAAATATAATTAGGGCGTTAGAATACTTTTATTTAAGCCAGAATGTTATGAACTAGATATTTGAAAACAATTTTATTTTCAGAGTTATAATATTTTATGGCATGTAATTAATATCTTAAATGCTTTCAATTAAAAAGAAAATGATTTATTATTTGTGTTGAGTTTTTATGAGATGTGTTGGGAAAATAAATTTGAAAAAAAAAAATATAGTTGCGTTGTGGTCGAATTATTGAAGTGTTTTGAATGCGTTTTAAATTATCAAGTATGAAGTATATCGGTTTAACACTCTAATATGACCCTTAAGATTCTGTTTTTATGAAACCGGATTTTGGGTGTCACATGGAGAATAAGTTTACATATATAATCTTTCTTTTTAATTTTTAAAATTAGGGTGTTACAGATAACCTATTGAACAACAATATTCATGCCTATGGATGAGGTACACGCTTGTTGAATTTACACTCTGTAATTGCTTTTCCAAACATTTTCTATTGTTCATGTCCTATGAGAAGGCGATCAAGTGGCTCATCATTTAGCTAATTTAGTCTTTGAGTTAGATTATCAAACTCAAGTTTGGATTGAGAAGTTCCTCATAGTATTGTGCCTTTTGTAATTGCCAATTTAGCCTCTATTATTTATAAAATTAGAAATATGCTCGTGCTATGCATGATTTTAAAAAAAGTAAAATAAAGTAAAATTGAGAAAATCTTTATCTATAGATAGATAGATAGATAGATAGATAGATATAGATATATTTATGATCCTGAAGCAAAAATTATTTTTAAAATGCTAATGTGACATTCTACTTTTTGAGTATTCTCTTTTTCTTTTTTTTAATTTTTCTAATTTTTAATGCACTTACATAACATTTTGTTTTACTTTTTTTTATAAAATTTGAAAATTTTATCTATACAGATAATCTACAACAAAACAATATTTTAAATTATGAATTTTTAAATTTTAAACTAAAAAATCATTCTATCTCTATGAAAATTCATCTATTATAAATTGAAACTTTATATCAAAATTTACCTATCAATTCACCATTCTATTTTGATACTAAGCTATTTTATATTTAAGAGCATTACATGCTAATGGGAACTGTCATTAATTTATATCCATATTACTGCAAATCTTTAGACTTTGATTGTATGAGGAACAATATCCAAGAGTGGTCTAGTGCAATCATAAAATCACTTACTAATCTTTTATGTTTCTTTTGTTATCTTTTCCTTAACTTTGTTGCTACACCATGACTAAGGGATTGAAGAAGATGGATGGTGATAAGGAGAGTAATGAGATAGCAGATTATTTTGTATGTTTTTCTAGTACTAATATTTACATTTTTAAGAAGCATGAAAATTTAAAGAGGGATTGTCACACTCCAAATTTTTGTGGTGTGACGGTCCCAGGGTCTACGTAGGCTTAAGGCCACCGAACACCTCGTAGAATCCACAATACATACATTATTTATTTTGGATATTTGCTTAAGTAGGCCACAATCGATTATTTATTAAATTCTCAGGATCACTGAGAATATTCTTCCTTGCATTCTGTATAGACACATATTATTCTCTTAAAACTGTTACAATAAAGCTTACACATCCAATACTAATATCATCCACAAAGATATTATGGAGCAGCTAGAGTTTAAGTAATTTAACAATAATATTTACATTGATCACAAGCTTTTTGTTTGAAGAATGAATCAAGAAGCTAACTGGCCAGGATCACCTCTACCTGAAACCACAGACGCTTAAATGAATCGTAAACTAATGAGATTATAGTGTCATATAGGTAGTATGTACAATGAATAAGTATCTCAAGGTTCAACATTTATAGTAATACCAGATAGTAGTACTATTATTAGCTCGTCAAAAAAATAAATTCGTATGAAAGGATTCATAGTAAGTAGATCAATATCACAAATGAGATATCAAAAGGGTTTCAGAGTAATCAGATTAATATCACAAATGAAATATTAATATGGATTCACAATATTCGAATCAATGTCACAAATGAGATATCACTAATATGACAGATAATCACATATATAACACTAAATAAAAACAAATCACTATGTATATTGCAATGCTATTACACATATCACATATTAGGGCAGTAACTTCTTCCTTTTATCACAAATTTCTATGTGCACATAGCTTGATGGTATAGCCTCCATCAAGACCGGGATTTTGTCATATTGGCTAACAAATGGCTTTGTACAAACAAAATAGGCATAGAGGCCACATAGGTTTCAGAATTCATAATTTTAATATTGCAATAAATAAATAGTTTCAATACCAACAATGGTATGTATTTGATCAAAGGTTCCAATACAATAAGGAAATGTTAAACACTATAACTCACCTTGAAAATGAGAATTTGATTCCTCTCGTTCACTTATAATTTCAAAATGATTCTGTAGTAATCCTCGACCTATATTCACATTTAAACATATATTTCACTTTTAGTTTGCTTCTAGTTCTTTATTGACATTCAAGGTTCCTTAATATTTTTATTTATTAAATTTAAAATTTGAATTTTTAAGGACAGAAATTATACATATTAAACTTTATATTCATTTACTATATACTCATATTCATAGATAATTCACTCATATTTTAATATTCTCAATTTAGTGCAAATCTAATGAAAAATAGAATTTTTTGCACATGAGCAGCATGTGTTTATTTAATTAAATATTTATCTTCTCACATCCATTTATTCTGAAATTTTATCATATAGTTCTTAACATCTCAAAATTTCATGAATTTTAGAGTTCATTAACCTATTTAAATAAATCAATTATTGAACCAAAATTTTCAGCTTTAAAATACTGAGTAGTCTCCTTCATTTTATCAATATTTTCAATTTCCTTCATTATTTAGACTTTTCCTTTTAACACAACCTTCCTAACATCTTAGGCTATCTTTTTCAAAAATTTCATAATTTTTGAAATTCATTAACATATTTATTTGAACAAAATATAGTAGTTGAATTAAGTAGTCTCATTAAGATAGTTTGAAAAATAATAAGATTTTCCTAGCTTTTACATGTTTAACTATTTTCTATCCAAAATAATTTCTACATATTGAATGGTCACTTAATAGGTTATAAAGTTAAATTATAAAGTTTAATTAATCAAAATAAAGATTAAGACTTAGAAAATATAATTTAAAATCTAAGACAGAATTTTTAGATTTCATAAATTTCTTTGCTTTCTTATGATTTTCTCTTCCATCCTATCACTCGTTGGCTTAATCCCTCCTTAGAAAACTTATATATTTCTAATATTTTATGGTAAATGATCTTAGGGAAGTAGGGTATTTATAGAGAAATAAATGAAATGGGAACACTAAGTTTGAAATGAAGATGTGAAATAAAGAAATTATGGTATTTTCTTTAATACACTTGTCTCCTTTTTTTCTTAATTTAGATGATGTTTCACTTGGTATTTTGTGATGATTAATTTCTAGCAATTAGTAGATTGATTGAAAGAAAAATGTGAAAGAAAGAAATTAATGTGAAAGGGAGAAAGTCAAATTTGAATGAAGGTGTGAATCAATGTAAATATAATCTCTTCTTAAATGCACATGTCTCACTTTCATTAATTAGAAATTGAATTATTTGCTATCTCTTAGCAATTAATGGAGAAAAGAACCTTTCATTAATTAGAAATTGAATTATTTGCTATCTCCTAGCAATTAATGGAGAAAAGAAAGTGAAATGGGAAAGCTATGTTTGAAATGAAAATATGAACAGATGAAAAGATGATTACTTCTTCAGTACATTTATTTTCATAATTTAGAAGGAGAAATTATGTAATGTGTTGTGTAAATATTAAGTTGTCATTTGTATGAATAAAATTTTTCGTTTATCCCATTTAGTCACTTTGATAAAGCAGTAGTCTAGGTGCCATTTTTGGTCATTTTATATTTTTATTACTTAGATTTATTTGATTTAGAATTTTATTCCTTTAAATTCTTAAATTTTCATATTAAGATATATGTATATATGCATTCATATTATTACATATCTAATAGTTTTAAGATCTCTTATATTCCTTACAAATCTTATTTCCTTACATTTCAGTAATGTTTTAAATAGGTTTCATATTTTATAAAGTACTCATTTATTATTTATTTACTTAATTCACACAATATAATACTTTATTTGAAAATTAGGATACTGTAGGGATATTAAGATGTAGAGAAATTTCTATCTCCATTCCTCAGTATTAAAGGATATGCGTATTTATTTTACATTCTTTAGTATTTGATTAAGATTTTATCCCTTTTTAACATTTTTTTTGTGTGGTTTCTGTATTATACTTTTTAGAGTTGTCTTTTGTCTTTTACCTAATTAGGTTGTGTTCGACAACAGCTTTTTGAGTAGCTTTTAAAGTTTTGACTAATTAAAACGCTGGACGCTACTTAAAAAGTTGTTCGGGAACATAACGTTTGGACTAGCTTTTAGAGATTAGGGTAGCTTTTTGTGAAAAATTAACTCATGTAATGTTTAGCTTTTAGCGTTTCATGAAACGCTACTCAAACAGCTAACAGCTAAACGCTACTAAAATAATTGACAACTATCAAAATAACTAATTTTGCTGAACAGACCCTTAGTGATATTGTGGGTATCTTTGTTTTTTCTATTTTACAATTTAAATTTTGTTTTTATATATCTTTAATAGCTTTATCCAAGCCTAGCAATAATAGAATTTGAAACAAGCATTGTCTGCCTAATTAATTATGAAATGCATTTGAAATATAATATGAGTTATAAATTGACTTGGGCATCGCGAGGGCCTTCAACTAATATATATAAAAGGAAAAATTCTTTTTAAGTCCTTGAGCTTTTATAAAATACATGACATCATCATCGCTGTTTATAGTAATTATTCTGGAGTCTCTAAGATTGGCTTCAGTCTAAATTTTTAGTCCTTTTGTAAAAAAAGTAGTATTTTTTCAATTAATTTTACAGAAAAAGATGAAAATACCCTTACTTTATAGAAAACAAAAGAAGAGGCAAGAGAAATAAAAAAGGAAAAAGAGAAAGAAATGAAAATAAAAAAACATAACTTTCATTCCTCTCTCTCTCTCTCTCTCTCTCTCTCTCTGATCGCAGGCAGTGATCTTTCTTTCCAAGCTAACTCCGGCCACCATCTGACGAAACTAAGTCGGCAACAGACACTCTAAATGTAATACCCGGATTTTTTAAAATCGAAATATTTCATAAAATAATTTTAATCAAATCCTTTTCTAGTTTTATTTTGAGTTCACTTTTAAAATTTATTGAAATGTAAGAAAATAATATTTGTAAGGTATTATAAGGATGAATATAGAAAATCCTAAAACTGTTATATGTATAATAACATAAATGCACAAAAATATATATACATATATCTTAATAAGACAATCTAACAATTAAATGAATAAAATTCTAAATCAAATGAGTTTGAGTAATAAAAAATATGAAATGACCAAAAATGGCATTTGGACTACTACTTAACCAAAGTAACGAAATGGAATAAAAGAAAAATTTTATTTTTACAAGTGATAACTTAATATTTGCACAACATCATACATAATTCATCCTTCTAAATTATGAAAATAAGTGTATTAAAGAAGTAAATATTTTTTCATCTGTGTATATTTTCAGTTCAGACGTAGCTTTCTCATTTCATTATCTTCTTTCTATTATTTGTTATAAGATAGCAAATAATTCAATCTTTAATTAATAAAAGGGAGACAGATGTATTAAAGAAGTGATCATATTTTCACTGATTCACACTTTCATTTCAAATTTGATTTTCTCCCTTTTACATTTTCAAGTTAATTTCTTCCTTTCACAGTTTTCTTTCAATCAATCTAATAATTGTTAGAAATCAATCATCACAAAATACTAAGTGAATCATCATTTAAATTAAAAAAAGGAAAGACAAGTGTATTAGAAAAAATACCATATTTTCTTTTATTGACATCTTCATTTTCAAACTTAGTGTTCCCATTTTATTTATTTCTCTAAAAACACCCTACTTTCCTAAGATTATTTACCATAAAATATAAAAAATATACAAGTATTGTAAGGAGGGATTAAACCAACAAGTAGTAGGAAGAAAGAGAAAATCATAAGGGAGCAAAGAAAGGTATAGAATCCAAAATTTTGTCTTAGAATTTAAATTATATTTCCTAAGTTTTAATCTTTATTTTGATGAATCAAAGCTTAAAATTTATCTTTACAATATATTAATTAATCATTCAAGATGTGAAAATTATTTTGGATAGAAAGTAATTAAACATGTAAAAGCTAGAAAATTTTATTTTTTTAAACTATCTTAATGAGACTGCTTAAATTCAAACACAATATTTTTTTAATTAAATATGTAAATGAATTTAAAAAATTATGATATTTTGCAAAAAGACAGCCTAAGATGTTAGTAAAGTTGTATTATAAGGAGAAGTCTAAATAATGAGAGAAATTGGAAATATTAATAAAATGAAGGAGACTACTCAGTACAAGCAAGCTGAAAATTTTAGTTCTGCAATTAATTTATTTAAATAGGTTAATGAACTCCAAAATTCATGAAATTTAATATGGGAGTACCTTGCAATATTAAGAACTACCTGATAAAATTTTAGAATAAATGGATATCAGAAGATAAATATTTAATTAAATAAATAAATACTGCTCATGTGAAAAAATTCTGTTTTTCATTAGATTTGTACTAAATTGAAAATATTAAAATATGAGTGAATTAGCTATAACATGAGTATATAGTAAATAAATATAAAGTTTAATATGTATAATTTTTGTGCCTAAAAATTCAGATTTTAAATTTAATGAATAAAAATATTGAAAACCTTGAATACCAATAAAGAACTAGAAGCAAACTAAAAATGAAACATGTGTTTAAATATAAATATAGGTCAAAGATTATTACAAATCATTTTAAAATCATAAGTGACCAAAAGGAGTCAGATACATGAAATCAAAGTGAGTTATGGTGTTTAACCCCTTCTTATATGTGTTTAAATTATTTTATTCAATTTATGATTATTAAAATATTTGAAACAATTTATTCAGTCACTTACTATCATTGATTTTAAAATTATTAAAATTGCGATATGAAATTGTGAATATGAAAATTTTGTTGATTATTATGTCTGATTATAATTGTGCTATGATATTGTTTGGGCTAATGACAAAACCTCACCTTGATAAGGGTTATACCATCAAGCTATGTGTACATAGGTGAAAGTGAATACAATTAAAGAGAGAAGTTACTGCCCTGAAAATTGTGAAGTGTGAAATAGTGTTGAAATGTGTATAGTAATATGTTTCTTCAGTACTGTCTAAGTGAAAAGAATGATTTGTTAAAAATTGTGATTTTGTGAAATGCTGTCATTAGCCGAATTATTTGAATTATCTAAATTATTTGAGATATTTTTATGAGATGAGAAACTTCAGAAATGCATATAGTAATATGTTTTTTTCAATACTTTTAAGTAATTATTTAATATATAATTGAATTGTTATCGATGATAAGAAGTTAGATTATTATAGATTTTATTTAATTGAAGTAGATGTGTAATGAGCTTTAATGATATATTCAATTGTAATAATTGATTTGTAAGCTAAGTAATATTTAAAACGTATATGCCAATTAAGGAGCATTATATCCTCACTGAATTGACGTATCATCAAAGCGTCTATGTTTCAAGTAGAAGTGATTCAATTCTGCAGCTTATTGGTTTCTTTATTTCAATAAATAGTAAGAGAGCAATATAATTATATAATGGTATTTATGAGTAATTTATGTATTTAATGAATAACTCTAATTGCTCCGTAAATATACCTAAAGAATATACGTAAAGAATATTAGTTTATTATAAATGCAAAGTTCCTTATCAAAAGAATTATACGAGAGTAAGTTTGATTTCTTAAAATTGTATTATTTAAAGAAAAATATCTTGAAAAATTAGTTGATTTTTTTTTAGCTCACCTAAGTATAAAGGCACTCCCTTTCGTCGATAAAGCTAGACCGAACTAAATCAGCTCCCTCCAAGCACAATCCCTAACTACAAATGCTTCTCTAGCACCTCCTTCAATTTCCTCTCAATTGACCCCCTCCATCTGCAACTTAACTAAATGAAAAAAGATAAGACATGCCTTCATTTTTAGCTAGGAACTATTTTACACTAGAATCAAAGAGAAAATGAAGTGGTTAGAAAGCTTTAAAGAACTGTCAAACCATTAGAGACAGTGATTAAGACCAAAAGAGCTAGATTGCATGATAGAAATGCAGTCTTGACTTTTGCAATTGGATTTTGGCCCTTAGTGGTTTGTGCTTGCATAACGCCATCATCGTCATACAGTACAGTGAAATCGAATAAATATAAAAATATAAAAATAAACAATTAAGTCATACACATGTTATTAATTTGAGATCCTACATGGCAATGCCAAAGAAAATTGTCTGTTTTATATATATACTAGCATTATACCATACTATGCATGGTTTTAATATACAATTTTTATTAATTTTAAATTTTCTCAATTATAATATGGGTTTAATATTTTCGGGTCCTTAAATTATGACTAAATTAATATTTAGATTCCTCAACGTTTGAGTAATTATTTTAAAGGACTTAACTAATGCTAACGTTACATTGTGAGGTCCTTCCATCCAAATTTCTGTCTTTTTTTCATTTTATATGGACTGAAAAGTGAATGTTACTCAAAAGTGAGGGACTTAAGTGTTAATTTAGTCATAATTTAGGGACTCGAAAATATTTAATTTCCTACACTTAGATCCCTCACTTTTGAGTAACATTCAATTTTCAGTCCATATAAAACGAAAATTTGGATGGAAGGACCTCATAGTGTAACGGTTGTATTAGTTAGGTCTTTCAAAATAATTACTCAAATGTTGAGGGACCTAAGTGTTAATTTAGTCATAATTTAGGGACCCAAAAATATTAAACCCTTATAATATTATTCATGATTTTTTATTATTATAATATATTATGTAATTTTATTTGAATTTGTTGCTCTAATTGAAATGACTATTTTTTGCTGATTATTTATTTAATTTTTTATTAAGTTAAATGATTATTATTTCTTACTATATTATTGATAATTATGTCTTAGCATTTATGCTTATATTTATTTATAAACTAATTTCAATCAATAAAAAATTAAAACAAAATAATTAATATACCATAATTATAAATTTTTAAAATATTTTGTAATCTTTGGAATCTTACGTGGCATAACCTAACTATTCTAATCCTACGTGACACTACTAAATATTGTGCAATCGTACATGACACTAGGGTAACAATTAATATAATACCATGATTATAAACTTTTAAAGCATTTTGAAATCTTATGTGGCATAATTTAATTTTTTTTAATCTTACACGGTATTACAACTTTTTTAATCCTACATGCCATTACATAGAAATTCTACTTGATACTTTCTAAGAAAAATATGCATGCTTTATATATATATATATATATATATATATATATATATTGTATGGCTATAAAAAATGTTAACTAATTTTTAAAAAAGGAGACAAAAAAAAATAAGTTCGAGTGAAATTACTAACTCCATTAGTAGAAGCAGTTAAAATATAGAAAATTCTGAACTTAAAAAAAAAAAATGAATAACATATTTAAAAGCAAGGACCAATACACTTTTACTAAGAATACAGAAAAATATAATAATACAACTTATGTATAATGCATTTGCCCGATTGCTTTAACAGATATGTTACCTTCTAGTTCCCACCTATCTTGTCCAAAAACTAAGAAACTCATATGAAAAGCAGATTTGCTATATCAGAATATGAACTCTGAGAATAAGGGTATACAAGTGAACAACCTATAATCGATCCACAAACGCTAAACGAAAAAAAGGAGTCCTTTACCAAGTAAGTTAGGCAACCTTAACTGTCACAACCCATCTTAGCTCGAACATGCCAACAGCCAATACTTATCATATGCGTAAAATTTATTTCTGAAAATTAAGAAATAAAAATACAAAAAAAAAATACAAATTGTATTTATAATGAAATAGATACAATCTTTAGTGTGAAATCTTCTATTACATTAAAGGTTATCTTCCGATTCTTCTCTTTGTTATTGTGAGCACGATTCAAGAGTCGAAGGACTTGATTTTGAATACGATTCAACCGCCGAAATACTTGATGTTAAATTGATATAGAACGAACTTTAAGACGATTCAAGGATCAAAGAGACTTAATATTGAATTGACGTAGAATGAATTTTGATTCTTTAAACTTGGGAGAAGACTTTTAGAGTCTTGAGTTCGACGGAGCTTTGGGGCTTTTTTCTGTCTTTTTCTCTGAGTGTCTATAGATATTTAAGGGAGTCCCTTTGCTAAGTATGTAATTTGATTGGTCCACTTAACAAACTCTCATTGGCTGCTGCTGTATCACTTAACTTATGTAGACGCTTGAATTATTCGCTAAGATTTAATTTAATTAGCCTACTTGGTTAATTTTTATTAGACTTTACTATATTATTTATTTATATAGTAAATAATATTTATCCAATAATTCTATTTTAATAACCATTTAAATATTTTGATTGGTTATTAAAATAAATTATTTAATTTAACTAACTAATAATTTAATTGGCTAATGAAATAATTAAGTAAATAATTAAATTAACCTAAACAAAATTTAGGTGTCTACACTTACTCTTTTCTCCGGGACAGCTAATAAAAATTAATATGACCCTATTTCTAAGAAAACTGAAGTATTATTGAGATTAAATAATTTAAAAAAAATACATTATTACACCATTTAAAAAATAAATAGAAACGTTTAGATAGAAAACATTTATTAGAAGAAACGTATGTTACTTCATCAATTTGAGAGTAACATTTGTTACAAAGTAATACATTAATATATTAATTGAATAATTCATTATTATTAAACTTTATAATTTTTTAAAAATTAATAATTAATAATAGTTACTTAGATACATTAATTCATTAAATAACCAAATGAAACCAAATTAAAAACACTAATTCAAAATAAATCCAAACCAAACTCGTACGTTAATACATTAAATAATCAAATAAAAAATACTAACTCAAAATAAATTCAAACTAAACTAATACATTAATACATTGAATAATCAAATCAAAACAAACCAAAAACACTTATTTAAAATTTATGCAATCCAAGCCAATGCATTAATACTATAAATAATCAAATCAAATTGTACAAGTAGAAGCCTAATTGGAGAAATATGTCACATGTCAAACTAAAATGCTAAGTGGAGATACTATAGGTCAACTTTTTGAAGAAAAAGGGCTAAATGCATAAATTTGATTCTAAACTTTTGGAAAAATTATATCTTTAGTGTCCAAACTTTCAAATCTTTTCTATTTTGGTGTATGAACGGAAAACACTATCAATCGGATTCTTAAACCTTTTATTTTTTATAATTTGGTGTCTCCGGTAAATTTTTATATTCAAAAATACAGCTGGGCAAATGCGGAACCCAATTTTAATGAGCTGGCGCCTACGTGGATTAAAATTCGCCACGCCTCATGCCATGTCACCTCCATATCAGCAATATTACTTCTTAATTCCCCCATTTACCCCTCATTAATACACCCACACCTACCCCGAATCAACCCACCCAACATTAACAAGAAAGAAAAGGAAAAAAAGAAGAAAGGAAATCAAAATGTCATTGTCAATCGCATCCAAACTCTTCTCCTCTCCTTCTTGTTAGGGCATGATTGATCGATCTCCAGAAATCTATTTATTTCAGTTGAAAGAGAAAATCGAGTTGAAGAATTTAAATTATAAGTTTGGTGTCATCTTCTTCTTCCTAAGGTTTAAATGTTTGTCTATGAAAGCTGAGGAGTAATTAGAAACAAAAAAAAAAAAAGGATTTTTGCTACTATAAATGCGAAATGCAATGCCCAGTTAGGACTTCATGGACGGAGTGGAATCCTGGAAGGCAATTTGTTGCTTGCGAAATTCGATTGGTGAGTTTCTTTCGTATTCCCCATTTGCATTTTCATTTTATCCATTTTTCTGAATATAATTAATTAAATGAAAGATTATTTACTTTTAAGGTTGATAGAAACCATGGTTGTGACTTCTTTAAATGGATTGATCCTGTGATGTGCACAAGATCTAAGAGCATTATACCTGGACTATTGAAAAGAAAGAAGGAGATGGAAATAGAGTTGAAGGAAAAAGAAGAAGAGTTAAGGAGAAGCCGGAAATGCGTGAAAATGATGTGGTTGTGGTTCATCATTTGTCTGATACTTATTATATTGAAATGAATAGAAAAAGTGTTTAGGGTTCTTCAACCCGTTTTTTTTCTTTTTGTTTAGAGTACATTGTGGGTTTGATATTGTGTTTCAAATAGAATAGAATACATGTTGCTTTTAGGAGACCCAAATGTACTGGTAGCTTGTAATGTAGTTATGTGATGTTGAATGGTAACTAGCAATTTCATTTCTTAGTTACTTACCCACCATGTGTTTGATGAAAGTTGTAAAAGAGCAATTGTCTCAATTTATCTTTCTATAAGTAATTTATATCTTATTTCCATTTCCATACATTCATAACAGCTAATATACATAAAAAGTTAACACCAAAATTCAAAAAATTTTGTCATCTTTTTCTGAATAATAATGTCATACAACACTGCAAATAACACAAGGAAAAAATAGCACAAAAGATCCATTCATTTATGCTGCCATAGAATTGATCCATACGTTCATAACTAAAAGATCCATTCACTATAGCAAAATATATCAAATTGCTAAATTGCTATTTTCAGTTTGTCTGCTATCAGTTTATCTGCTGTCAACTTCACATGCAGATACAGAAAAAATTTCCTCATACAGTTGTCCTAATAAAATTAAACAGTCATAAATGGTATTGCAATTGACTGTAATCTCAACAATCACTGAGATGTCCTATTTACTATAGATTCCTGAGTCTGCAAGACTTCTTGTTGCTCTAAACATGCCAACTTACTGGGGTCTTCATCTGTCCTTTGTTTCTTTGTTGATTTTGACTCTTACTATGACTGAAAGCTTTCTTGGCTTTTCTCTTGGCAGCGGCAGCTTGAGCCTTTTGAAGTTGGTTTCTACTTCTATTTAACTAAAAATATTAAAACCAACAGTTTATCAATCACCACTTCAATGCAACCATCCTAACTCAACATGAGGTTAATGTTTACAATTATATGTTTACCTCCAAATGTGTTCTTGTGACATAATGATTTCCATTTTTCATAAAACCCTCAGCCTTCTCAATCATGAAAGATGGTTCAAGCTCATTACCCTCTCTCCTTCTTCGTATGCTTACATCAGGCATCAATGACCTTTCACCCTCAGTTCCTGGTTGTTTCTCAATCCATCAAACATCACATGATCAAATTACATACATTACATATGCAGAAATTTTAAAAGAATATAGTGTTTCAAAAGTAAGCATATAATCAAAATCTAACATATACATATATTAATTGTGACTCTTCCTAAAGCAAATTTAGTATAAACACCATAACCAGTTGGTGGTTTCCTTACTGCAGCTTTCTTTTGCTTCTTAGGTATGTAAAATTTTGTAGCATTTTTCTCCAAGTTCTCTTCATTGGTTAATCTAGATTGCTAAGTTGAAGGTTGTACCATTACCTCCATCCAATTTTGCAAGCTTTTACTATAAAAATTGAAATACACCTTGAGTTTTAGTTAAATGAAGTATTTAAAATAATATTACTGGATCTTCGGTGCATCTTTCATTTGAATCACTTCTATTGGCACCTTTTCCACCGTTACTCTAAATAAATTATACAGAGAATAAAAAGATAGTTAGTAAACCTCAATTTGCTAAATAACAACTATAATTTCAAATAAATAACACAATAAAAAGTTACAAAAAAATAAACTTGTAATTTTGCAGGTCTTGCATTACTTCTGTCATGCATGCTTGTACCCTCATATCCTGAATCAGTGTGCTTTTCGCAAGATTTTTTGTTGTGTCCAATTCCAAAGCATATTTGGCATGTCATAACCCCTCTCCTTCCTAGATAGTTTGTTTCCACTGCTTTTTTTCCCCTCTTCGTTTCTCCTATTCTTTGGAGGCCTTCCATGCTTTCTTTCATTCTTCAATTCCAATTTTTTCCCAAAAATTTTCCCTATTCATGGATTCCATCATGTATGAATATGCTTTAAGATAATGAGTCTTTTTATAAAAACCACTAAGATATTCATATGGGTTTGCTCCAATATGCAATAGAGCACAAATAGCATGTGCACAAGGTATGCCTGAAACTTTCCAATCCCTGCATGGGTAAGTCTATTTCTTTAAATCCACAGCATAAGTGTCTCTCTTATATAAAATCTCAAAACCCTTCTTCCCATTTGATAGCAAATGACATAATCTACTTTCAATAGTGTTTAAGTGTAGCTTCTTCCTAATTCTAGTTCCATAATCCCTAACCCATTTATCTGCAGCATCTCTATTTTTATGCAGCCTTGTCATAACTTGCTTCCTAATGTCCTCGAACATTGAGATAATATTTTTGGTCCTTGCCTCTATAATCTTACCATTGAATGCCTCACAAAGGTTATTATCTACAATATCACATTTAATCCTAGTTGTAAAATAGGCTTTACACCAATGATTAGGATAGGTATTCAACATATCATGAAAACCTTGAGGTGACAAATTTTTCAAGGATTTCATATTTACCTCAAAGTTAGCCATGTTGTATGACTTGATAGAAGCCCAAAACAGCCTTTGCAACTCAGATCCCTTGTGCTTCTTACTCCAATTAGCATATAAATAGCTTGCACAACATCTTTGCTCACAAGAGGGCATTTGTTCTCTGATTGCTTTAAGTAGTCCCTGCAACATTATAAAAGTCAGCCATGTTAAATGATAAACAAAAGTGCATTTCAAAAATAAAAAATAGTAGTTTGTGATTAATTACCTTTTGTTGATCTGAGATGAAACTCCATCCCTCTCCATCTGTAATTCCTAAGTCTTTTATCAGTATCTTAATGAACTAATTCCATGTATTTGTATTTTCCACATTCACGACAGCTCAAGATATAAGATACATTTGACTTTTCCCATCCCTCCCTACTGCAACTAGAAGCTTTCCTTTAATTTTTCCCTTAAGAAAGCATCCATCTAACCCAATTATCCTCCTACAACCTTCTAAAAACCCTTGTCTTAAGCAAGAAAATGAAATATACAGCCTATCAAAAACAACAAGGTCATCATGAATGGATCTATGTACTTTAAGCTCTACAGTACTATGCTCATTTGATCTCCTAATTTCCCCTATGTAATCCAAAGCTTCGCATATTCACCTTCTATGTCTCCATTTATCTTAGAAAGATACAAAATTTTTGCCCTTCTCAGTTTTGTAAAACTAACTTCAACACTTATATCTTCCTTTAACTAAGCTTTCAAGTATATAAGTTTCCTTGTCTCAACACTTTTACACCTATCTAATACCTTCTTAGCTAACCATTTTGCAGTAACCCTCTGATTCTTGTAAGATATGGCATAAGTGTGCTTGTCAACCAATGTCTTAACTTGTATGTCAGATATGCTTTTTTCCATTGATGCATAAATAATCCAAGGATAAGATTGGTTAAGACACTTTACTCTAAATTGAGTTCTAATGTTTCTTATAAATTTTACATCCTTACCATCTTGTATTGCTTTCTGTGTTACAGCATCTTTGAACTGTCTAATTGTACTAAATATCATACTTATTTCAAACTTAATAGTTCTAGAATCAGGATTAAAGCTAGGAAATTTACCTCTCCTTTGAAAGCCCCGATGTATTATTTCTTTAGGTTCATCAAACTCATCATTTGCTTCTTCATAGTTAATTGCAGTGTCAACCTATCCCTACTGCCTTTGATCTACATGGGTCTGTTTGAAAATCGCTAATTGCATCCCTCGCATCTTGTTGCTCTTTGTCATCATATGAAATCCACTCACACTCAACAACCTCTAACTCGACTTCCTCTTCTCTCACATCATTGTCACTCTCTATTTCAATTTCCCTTCCTACATCTGCTTCACCCTCTCTAACCCCTATATGACCCTCAACCTCAAAATGCACATCTATATCTTCAAATAAATGACTACTACAATCTCTATTCCCAGCTCTATTAATGCTTACCTCAGCACCAACCATAGAAGTAGGTGGATTTTCTATAACCACAAAGGGCTCTTGTCTGCATTCAATTCCCCTAATTGTATTTCCAAGACTATTAAACCCTAAAAGGCATAAGTTCTGTTCATCTAATAATATATTAGGTCCCTGCTCACAAGTTAGGTCACAAACATTATCAGAAATGTCCCCATTGTTTGCTCCTGAAGTTACACTTTTGTCGTTGATGATATCATGTTCAATGCACACCTCCAAAGTATTATTTTTCCTCAACAGGTCCATAAACAACTGAGTGGTCCCCTCAAATAAATATACCATACCATGTGCAAGTGACATTGATGGCTTCCTGAAATGCATTTTATCTAACGTCCTCTCACCCAATACAATATATATTTCTTTTCTCAGTTCATCTATCATAAACTTCTCTAAGTCAAGATCAAAGAAAATTTTATCACCTGCTACATAGACCTTCTACTTCAAGTTTTTATTACTCATAAAAATACCACCATAGTTAACTTCAATTGCAAACTTGCCCCACTGCATATTTAGACCACAAATGAAAGCCCTATCAGATTTTTCCTTTTCAAAAATCCATTAAAAAAGATAAGGCGTAAATAAATATTTTGCAAAAAATTACCCATGTGGAATCCGCAAAAATCATAAACAAAAAACTTTCACAAACCAAATCTACCAAAAATGTACTTGGTATGGGGACCTATCCTTTGCATCTTCACTACGAGTCAAGTAAAATTGTCTTCTAAAGGCGAAAAATTCTTCAACTTGATTTTCTCTTCCAACTGAAACAAATAGATTTTTAGAGATCAATCAATCATGCCCTAATAAAAAAGAGAGGAGAAGAGTTTGGATGCGATCGATAATGACATTTCGATTTCCTTTCTTCTTTTTTTCCTTTTCTTTCTTGTTAACATTGGGTGGGTTGGTTGGGGTACGTGTGGGTGTATTAATGAGGGGTAAATGTGAAAATTGAGAAGTAATATTGCTGATGTGAAGGTGATGTGGCATGAGGCGTGGCGAATTTTAATCCATGTAGGCGCCAGCTCATTAAAATTGGGTCCCGCATTTGCCCAGCTGTATTTCCGAACATAAAAGTTTACCGGAGATACCAAATTATAAAAAATAAAAGGCTTAAGAATCCGATTGATAGTATTTTCTGTTCAGACACTAAAATAGAAAAAATTTGAAAGTTTGGACACTAAAGATATGATTTTCCCTGAATTTTTTTAAAAGAATCTTCTAGCCCCTAAACTTTGTGAAGGAGCTATTGTGTTACTCAAGTAGTAAAATTTGCAAACATTACACACTTCTCACTTGGAGAATAAAGTGTATGTGCAAGTGAATTATAAAAAAAAAAAAAAATTCTTTTAATATTTAAATAATAAAATAATCAAAGAAAAAAATAAAAATTGAAACTGTAAAGATTAAAACGCTAGAAACAAGGAGATAAAATACAAAATAAGAGAAACATTTGCAGAAATAAAAAAAAATAAAAAAAGCGAAAGAGTGATTAGAAACCCATATAAAACAGATCCAAACACCTTAAATTTCAAACACTATCACATTTGGCCAAATATATAAACAATTTCTTAAGATCTCAGCTATTAAAAGCACAAAGCCATAAAATCTGAAAATATAAATGATAAGCATTGAGAGATTTCTGGTATTTTTAGATCTTATCATCACTGAAAACAGAAAAATTTCTTACTTTACTTAGTTTAGAAATCCAAATCTAAATCACACATTCTTATCCTTCGGTTGATCAAGAAACGTTGCAAAAAAAAGTTTGTTACATTCTTATAAGCCATTGAAATTCCATTCCTTCACCCATCGACCTTGAGCCCAAAATCAAGAATCTTTTGTACAAATTCAACTATCTCTATACAACATTCAACTTGCCCAGCTAGTTTTGTCATGTAAATACACCATTCTCTAGTTAGCATTCTAACATTAGAGCTGTAATCGAAAAAAATAAGAGAGAGAGAGAGCTATATTTTAATTTTTTGTTTTAATTTATATACTGTAACAATAAAATTTTAACCTTCTGATGGAGGATTGAAAAAAAGAGAGAGAAAAAAATGGGATATATTTTTTGCTTTAAGTTAAAATTTATGAAAAAAATAATTATTAATTATGTGTTATATACATTCAATCAGTTGTCTGAGACTTAATTGAAAGATACATAATGTTTGTAAAATTTACAACTTAAAAGATACGATAGGTTCTTTGCAAAATTTAAGGCGCCGTAAAATTTTTTTATTGAAATATATATATATATATATTTGGATTTCTTCCTCTAAAAAAACTAGATTTATTTTCTTTAATAATAAAGTTTCTTCTAGTCTATTTTCAATTATATTTAATAAATATATTTAAAAGTATTATATATAAAGAATCTAATTAAAACATGTTGAATCCGACCGAGCTTTTCGGTTTAAACCCTTATTTTACTGGTTCGTTGATTGTAGAGCATTGGATTGGATTCAATCGATCCGATTAGTGGAGTTGTAATAGGTAGTGTGCTGCCACCCACTTCCGATCCCATCTATAAGCCCGACGAAAGTACACAGTTCGACTTTCACTGTCCCACAATAAGCTCGGCTTCTGTTAAATCGTGCTGAGGCGCCCAGAAACAACAATAAAATTTCAAAATTGGACGAGTTACCATAGAATGTAAGTGAAAGTGATTGCCTAGAAACATGAGCAGCAGAACCAGTAACAGAAGGATAACAGCGGGAACGCCACTAGACGAGTGTTCCTGTTGGAAAGAAGGTGAAACGGTACCGTTTGTGGAACCACCAGATGATCTTCGCTGCAGTCGAAGTGACGGCAAAGCATGGCGTTGCAACCGCTGGAAAATTCACGATAGGTCACTTTGTGAGCTACATTACCTTCAATCACGCAGCACGTCGGGGAAGTGCCAAACGGGACAGAAAGGTATAAACAAGGCTCAAAGCAAGAAACTTTTCAGCAATGAGAAAGGCAAGAAGCGTGGCCGTGACGATTGTGAAGAGGAAAAGGAGGTTATGCCGGAAAAAAAGCAGAGGGAAAAAGTGAAACTTGAAGATGAATTTGCGGTGGAAATGGTAAATAAAGATAAAAAATTGGGACCAAAAGTTGATATTTTGGAGAAGAAGAGTGATAACTGCAGTTTTGTAAAAAAGGAGAAAAATTTGGGTGAGAATGAAGCACCTGAGAGGCTGAAGAAGAAGAAGAAAGGTGTAAAACGAAATGGTGTAGTGATTAAGAAAGAGGAATTCTTGGATAGGAAGGCTAGGAGTAGAGAGAAACTAAAGAATCTAATGAGAAGTGAGAAAGAACTTGATGCTTTGTTGGATAGGGAAATTAAAGAACAGTTGATTATAAGTAGTAACAAGAGAAAACCTGATGATACAACTGTGAGAGCCTTTACACACTCTGATAATATTTTAATTTGACCATACCAAATTGTTTTATTAATCTTATTTTATTTGGCTCTGATGGTGTTCATTAATTTATTTGTTTTGTCTTGAGCGTAGAGAATGGCTCAAAATGAGCCTATGCAGAGGATGCGGAAGGAAGTTACTTCATGTCATCAATGCTGGAAAAGTGACAGGAAGCCGATACAGTGCCAAAAATGCAAGAGGAAAGGATATTGTTCCCCTTGCATTAGGAGATGGTAACTTATACATCTTGCTCTTGGAACTCAAATATTTGATCTCCCCACCACACACACACAAATATAAGATTCCCCTTATATGTTGCCATTAATTTTTGGATTTTTGTTCTGTTCTTTAAAGTTTTGCCCGTATAAAATGGATTCGTAACTGTAAAATGTTTCTTACTTGTGTCTGTATGATACCTAAACTATTATTCATTGCATTAATGGTAATAAAAAGTCATCACATTTGCCTTTCCACTGAATATCTGTGGTTTTTTTTTCTAGGAATGTTTATTTGATACAGTTTACTAATAAGTGATCAATAGCATTTTGTACCAACTTGAAGAACGAAAAACATTTCAGAGGGTGTATTTTGATTTTTCCGAAATCCAAATGCAACTGCAAGCCACACCAATAATGTTTGTAATTACAAATAGATTCATGGTAAGATAAGCAATCAACTCTGTTCTCCTGTTCAATATTCTGAAAAGTTAATTTTCTTAAGTTGCATAAAATACTTATCCCAAAATGAAAACTAATTTTTCAAACAGCTTGTTTGTGCTTTACTTGCTTGAAGTAATAGCAAAAACATTGATAACATTATCTTGACCGTGATAATACTTCTATGCCTATTACTAGTCAAATTTCATTCTATATATTCATTTTTGTCACTTAAATGAAATATAATGTGAGCATGTTTAGTTTATATGAGCTTACTATGATAATGATACATGACCTCTTTTATTATGTTTCTTGTTAAAAATTCCTTCTGCTGTTGGATACAGGTATCCTAAAATGTCAGAGGAGGCAATAAGAGAGGCCTGCCCTTTTTGTCTGGGAAATTGTAATTGCAAAGGGTGCTTACGCAGAAAAAAAACAAATATGGTTGGTGGTGTTACAGCCTTGCTATTTACCATCTTTTCTTTCAAATCTTTGCCTCTCGACTTATAGGAATTGTGTTCTTCATATTCCTTTTAGGGTGCCAAAAGTTCAGGAATGCCAGTACATAGAGATGAAAAGGTTAAGCATCTGAGATATCTTGTTCATGTCCTGTATCCCTTTCTGGAACAGTTTGATCATGAACAAATGATGGAAAAAGAGATGGAAGCACAGATTCAAGGTCTGAGCTAAACGGCATTGTTTTCCATTGATTATGCTTTTTTCTCCCTATTGAAACACTGGACTGTTGATATTAGGCTTTCATTATTTTGCTACTTTTGATGTCACTCAACCAAAATAACATAGTAATTTTGTCTGGAGACATTAACTGCAGTTAATAGAGAGCAGAAGCAAAAAGTGGGATACTAATAGCGGTAGCATGTAAAAAATTAATTCAATATCTGTATGCTTATTGGTCAAGAAGTGTGTCTTAATAAATTGGCTTAAAAGAATCAATTAGGGTATTCTAACGTCTGAACTCTCATATTGATTTGCAATAAGAGATCATCATCCTAAACTACCTCTTTGTGTGGAAATTTATAATTTTGGCCGGTCAATTCGAAGGCAGATATTACTTCAATAATAATATTGAAATGTTTATGCGTATATCCAAGGTGCATTTTCATATATTGCTAAAATAACGCTTCATTGCTCCCATTGTTTGTCAAAAATTTGGACAGGGATATCATCGACAGAGGTTCAGTTGCAGCAAGCATTTTGTCATGGTAATGAACGTAAATATTGGTATGATCTTTGCTTAATAAAATTTCTTGTTTTGTTGCTTTCAATTCCCTGCATTGGCAAGGCTTTACTGATGTTTGTATTGTTTCAGCAATAACTGTAGAACTTCCATAGCTGATTTTCATAGGAGTTGCCCACATTGTTCGTATGATCTTTGCCTTACTTGTTGCCGTGAGATTCGTGATGGCTGCTTGCAAGGTGGAGGTCAAATGGTTGTTGAGTATTTAGACAGAGGAAAGGCTTACTTGCATGGTGGAGAACCTGAATTAATGCCCTTAGTAGAAGCAAAATCTTCTAGCAGTATTAAATCAGATTTGCAACATCGTAAGACAGCAGTATCAGAGTGGAAATCGAAGGGAAATGGTGACATCCCATGTCCACCGAAGGATTTGGATGGCTGTGGACATGCTCATCTTGAGCTGAAGAGCATCTTTCCAAATGGTTGGATTTCAGAATTGAAGGAAAAAGTTAACAAGTTACTCAAAATTTGTGAACTTTCAGTTGCACCAAAAAATTCTTCAGAATGCTGTCCGTGTTTTGGAACAAATGGTGACATCAGATCAAGTAATAGGAATCTGCGGAATGCTGCTTCTCGAGAAGATTCAAGGGACAACTATCTGTACTGCCCTTCAGCTATTGATATCCAACATGGGAACCTCGATCATTTCCAGGCACATTGGATCAGGGGAGAGCCAGTGGTTGTCAAAGATGTCCTTGAATTAACATCTGGCTTAAGCTGGGAGCCAATGGTTATGTGGCGTGCATTTCGTGATATAAAGTATACTGGTAGTTCGGAGTTGGTAGTTAAAGCTATTGATTGTCTTGATTGGTGTGAGGTAAGATTGTAATAACTATTGCAATTGCCATAATCATCATGTCTTTACCTCAACAGTTACCATGAGATATCTTTACCCATTTCTTTTCTTTTCTTTTCTTTTTTTTGTAGAAAAAATTATTTATCTACTGAGTGTACAAAATTTGCATAAAGGAAGCAAAAAACCATGCCATTGTAGTAGGAAAAGTTATGACTCTTGGTCCTTGCCTAGGAATTTTAGCATAACCTTACTGTGGTGAGGAAAATCTAACACAGTGTCCAGTTACCTGTCTTGTTAATTAATGCCTATGAAAGATTTTTCACAAAAAGGGGAATGAGAAGTTGGAATCAGTTATAGACCC